>JASXSY010000868.1:0-310380 GCA_034509805.1 Sipha maydis | reverse complement strand
ACTCAGAGTTGTAACCGTCCAGAAGTTCATAAATATCGTTAGTGTTCAATTTTTTTGACATTTAATAAAATAATAATAAATCAACTTTATACACTCGTAAAAATATGTATACTGCACGACAAAAACGACAGAGCAACGTAAACATAATAAGTACTGATATTGATATCGGTATAATATAAACAAAATAATAATTCCCATTTTCTAATAATAGCCAAATAAAAAAAAAATTATGAATATATTGAATAATTAAAATGACTACCAGTGGGTATTTGAATACCCATACTATACTTTAGTACCTACAGATCAATCTGGTGGACATTTTCGGCCCATTTTTTTCCCTTCATAATCTACAGATGTATTATTATCAGTTTAAATTTTGTTTTATGTATTGGATCTTATCATTAATGATTTATAGTAACAGATAGATGATAAGCCAAAAAGATATATTATCAGTGAAAAATAATCGTTTTAATTTACTTTAAATTATTAAAAAAAATATTTCTAATTACCATAGACATTACAAATATACACCTATGCATTCAACACATGTGTATAATTGATATTTTATTATTAATTTATCGTTATCATAATTATTTCTTAAATTATAGACATATAAACTTCATAGACCTATTAACTAAAGTTACTTTAGTTAATAGGTCTATGATAAACTTAATGGGTATTGGAGTACCCATTGGTAGTGAAAGGTCAAACTCTCGATGGACCATCAATCTGCATAGAGTGTAATACTTCATCCAAAAGTTGTAATGCTCTATGTAAATGTACCTAATAATAAAAATAATAATGTTATTATTGTCACAAATTATCGTTTGTTTTTTATCATCATTTATAATAATTAATAAAAAGAAAAAATGCATACCTCTATCCAACATGGTGTTTCTTTAATACTACCTCGCCGATAATCTGGACCCCAACCTTTTACAAAACTTAATCTTAATATGCATAATCTTCTTAAATCGTCCACTCCAATACCAGCTGCAGTATTTAAACCTTCAACAATAATGTAAATATAAATCACACTTTTAACTATAAAATATTTGTTAAATATTAATATTAATATTAATATTTATTTATATGTAACATACTTATAGCAGGAGCAATACCTCCTACACTATGAGGTCCTGCTATATGTCCTGCAACTGCAGCTGCTTGAGCTGCAGCAGCATTTTGAGCTGATTCAGCTTGTTGGTGCATTTGTCTATAACACTGTCTTAAATCAAAAACCTAAAAATAAGATTAAATTATATATTAGTCCAATAAGTTTATTATGTAATAAAATTGTATAATTATAAATTAAAGAATTCAAATGTTGGATAGTGAAAAAAATAATTGAAAAAAACAGAAATAGTTCATAATGTGAAAACTAATAATTAAATTAAATTAAAAGTTATTTTTTATAGTATAATAAAAAATTAAATCTTACTTTAAAAATAGAATATTGTACAAATTAAAATTAAGAATGTATTGACACTAGCTGACATTATTTCATATGATAGATAATTATAAGTATGAAAATACATAAATCATAATAATTAACTATAAATAATTATAGCATTTTATGAATTGTTTTAAAAATGTTCTCTGATCTTAAAGTTGAACATAATTTAATAGTTTTTAATAGAATATTAAGGGAATATTATAATGTTTTATCTGGGTAAATTAAACACTTATAACAATAAATAAATTTGCTCTATATATAAGAACCTTAAATGTTGAAAAATATCTCAAACCAAAAATTCAACGAGAAAAATAGGGTGATTACTTCAATGAATAACCATGTATATATAAATTTATATTCAATAATACAATTATTTTAGTATTAATTAATAGTCAAATTATTTTAAATGTATTTTATAGTTTTAAAGTTGAACACATTTTTTCAAACCTATATAATATAATTAATACAAAAATAAATACTTTAATATATGCATGAGGATAAATTTTATGAACTGCATCTCCTGGAGCTCGGCCAGCTTCTCTATCCAAATAATATGATTGTACAAATACTGAATGATCACTCTGACATTTTAACCAAACATCACCTTCTCCAATAAGATCAAGTTGAATGCCTTTTCCTATATGCAATCTAATTTAACAACCATTATTTATTATTAAATAATAAATAGTAATAAATTAACAACAATATAATTTATAACTACTTTCATAATCTATAAGAAATATTTACCTAGCTTTTTCACTTTGCTCAGTTCTATGAACATTACTAAGTGCTCCCAAACAAAATCGATTACTTCCAGATGGATCAACATAACCATCAACAGTTACATGTGGACAAGTAGATGATACTTTAAATGTTTCACCTACTTGAGTATCCAATTCAAAATAAGCAATAGAACACCAATATTCAGGAGCTGGCTGTGATGATAATAAGCCACTTAATCCCATTTCAGATACTCCCCCTAGAAAAAAAAATTACATTCATGAACAGAGCAACGGCCTTTAGCACTATAAAATAAAGATACTAGAAAATTTTTTTTAACATGAAAAAATAATTTAACATATTTTTAAATTTCAATGGACATGGTTTCATAATGAATAAAATTGATAAATAATTTGTAATTTGATTAATTATCAATATTGGTATATATCATTAAAATCAGTGACAGAAATATGCAATAAAAACATGAGTTATAAACATTTTTTAGTATAAAACAAATTTGTAATCTACTCTAATAAGTACTATAGTTTATACATTTTCTGATAAAAATTAGTAATTATAATAACTTTTGAGTTAGAGTTCTAAGGTATTTAAATTATAAATTATATTTTAAAATAAATACTTACAGAATGTTGGATGAGGAGGTTGCATTGAATGTGTATAAGTAAGTGTACTTTGTACTGGCCGATTACCTGTTGTAGTACCAGGCATAGTAGCAGTTGGTCCTTGATAGTCATGAGGTGTCATTGTTTGACTAGGTACTGTATTATAAAAAATAATATTATAAGTCATGCATATATTGTTTAAATGTTTATTACTGATAATTGTTATCAGTACTAGAATTAAAAACTATAAAAGTCAAAAAATACTATAAAAAGGGCCATTCTTCTTTTTTTTTTCTTTGCCTTTCTCCCAACTATTTAGAGTTGGCTACCCTCATCCTAAACCTCCAATTGTCTCAATTTTCTACATTCCTTTCTCATACACCAACAGTCATCGAATCATTCTCAATTGTATCGTATAATAAATTGTATTTCATCGTAAAAAAGGATCATTCTAAAACTATATAATATATATATATATATATATATATATATATATATATATATATATATATATATATATATATATATACATATATACTATTTTCATTATCTTCAAAATAATAAGAATTAATAATTTATTATTTTAAAAGGAAATTAATTAGTTATCCCATACATTATACAAAAAGATGATTATTGAGTAAGAATTAATTCAATTTTGAAGATTAAAATTAAAAATCTTGGCTTTAAAACTTCTTATTTTAACAACAATATATTAATAAATATTAAAATTCTTAACAATTTAAATTCAATAATTTAAATTAAAGATTTTTTGTTAAATTAATTAAATTATTTTATTATATATATATATACACACATAATATAATGTTATCAAATAATTTAAATAGGAAACTTTCACTAAATTGTTACTAATAAATCATACATTTAAAGGTTATTTGGTTCACCATATAGACCTTTCCAATTTTATAACTATTAGGAGTATGACTTTATATTTTTATAGTAGAATACAAAAATTATAGTCTACAGATAAGAATATATAATTAAGTATATAAGTAAATTCTTTTATTCCACCTATATAAAATATAAATCCTTACTAATGGAACAAATACATTACAATAAGTTGAACAAAATCCTCATATATCCCAATAAAAGACTGGACAAAAATGCACTAACAATAACTATAGACCAGTTCAACTGTATTCTTAATAAATGTGTTATTAATTACATTAAGTGGAGAAAATAATTTTAATAAAATATTAATATAGTTACACAAGTTTTCTTCATCTTGTCCTGGAAACATACTTTGATTTTGAAGTGGCATGTTTGGTGGTCCTGAAACTAAGAAAGGTTCATAATTGATAATGTATATTATAATACACACACACACACACACATTATATATATAATATATTATATATATATATTAGTAAAAACAAAATAAAAAAATTATTCTTATTTAACTGTCCATATTTTACTAAGCATATCTAGTACAATACGACTAAATTTTTACAAACAAGGAAAATTTAAATTAATTAAAATATTCACAATACAATCTATTAGATATATTATTTGATTAACTATAAGTCCAAATTTAATGAAATAATAATTTTTAACTACAAGCTATACATTTTTACTATTACTCAATAATACAATTAACTATTAAATGAAACACTTTATATAAATAACAATATATTAAAATTAATAATCCAAGAAAATTTGACAATGGACAGTTGGTAGTACAAATTATTAATTACAAAAATATAAGTTATAATAAAATGTATGAAACAAGGATGGGTAACTAATAATTGTTGCTCTTTTAAATTTGAAATGGATGTACCATTGGTACTAACAATTCTAAATGAAAGTCTGGAAAATCAACTTCTACATCCAAAAATATTGTACACAATTACATCAATCATAAGCAGAAGCGTAGATACAAATTATTAATGAAAGGTTAAATTACCTTGTAAAAATAAAAATGTATAAATTATAATAAAAAATCTAATTTATATTTCATTAAGTAAGATTCCACCTTCCACCTTCACATTACACAAAAAAAAACCTTTGCAGACATTTATTTAACTATGCCACGGAATATAAATACTAGTATTTATTACCAATATTTATACTTATAAATGAAATTAAAAATAATAATAAAATAAATTATTTTTAAAAATAATTATTAAATATTTGTCCAATAAAAAATAAAATACTGATTTTAGAGTTAAAATTTACAAAAATTACAAAAAAAAAAAAAAATTAGTAATTTGAAATTTAGACTTATAGCAAGAATAATCTAACAATACAATTAGTTCATGGATTAAATTGAATGAGTTTATGTTAAAGAAGAATAAAATAATATAACTATTTGCTTTAAATATTACTAAAATTAGTTAAATAAATAATTTATTATATTTATATAAGATTTTATGAAATATTAAACTTACATAATGAAATATTTCAAACCTAAATAAAAATAAGCAACTTACTATTGGGGGAAATATGTGATGGTGTAACTGGCGGCATCCAACTATTACATTCAGTCTTAACCTGCACTTGAGAATTTATACCGATTTGATGACTAGGACGCTGCTGCTGCTGTTGAGTAGGCCGAAACATACCAATATCTCCTACAAATAATTATGTACTACTAATAACTACACATGCAATACTCATAAAAAATTCTAAAACAAAAAATAATTTATCCAAACACTAAAATTAAATGTATTGATTAATATCATGCATAAGAAAGAATACATCAATATAATAAATTTTTACCAGCAGCTTGAGATACAGTTGGTTGTTGAGATACATCAGAAACTGGGTTTTGTTGGTGATACAAAGGTGGTAAGTGGTGTTGTACAGTTACAGCTGGGCTGTTTCCAGATACATCACTATCCATATTGGAACTGCTAACCTGACTAGAACCTGGTGGAGAAGGAGACATTCCTCCTCCGCCTGCTGTATACTCATCTCTTAGACCGATTATTCGACCAGAACCATTAGTAGGTGTACCACTTTGGAGTGTAAGACCACTTAAATCTAAACAATAAATTATAGGTAATTTATTAATAATTTTAATTATAAATTAATTGGAGCAAAATAAGAAGAATCATATATATTATATTTACCTATACCAGGAGATACAACTCGCTCATAATGATATGGATTTACACATACAGAATCACATTTTAAATCAAAAGCATACTGGCAGTATTTTAAATGTTTGAGCTCATTTTTGTGTAAATCTGGCCATCGCCAAATTCTAGCATATATAACATGTGGAAATCCTTTACGCCCAGCAACCTGTAATTAAAAAATAAAATTAAGTGGATTTTACTGAATAAGTACAAAACAGAATTCATAAATAGGTATGTAAAATTATTGTACAAAATGGTTATATTTGTTATATATGAGGACTAATTATAACAATACAATTAAAAACATTTCATAAATGAATTAAAACAATTTGCTCATACTTGTAATCGTCCATCTAATGTTCTTTGTATGGTTACACATTTGCTTGGATGTGAACCATTTGTAGTTATAGCTAGAATGAGACTGTCTAATTCATCTCTTTTTTCCTAAAATAATGAATGAAAATTGTTCAAATATAAACTAAAAAATAAATCTAAGAGCATATCATAACACAAATATGACACTAATACCTATAATTCAAATTTGTTTATAGGCTTTATAGAACTATAAAGGATTACCTTAAGTTTTTTAACCAAAGATTCAATAGCTCGTTTGGCAAATCCTTCACTCTCCCATCCCTGACGATGGCACATTAAACTGTGAACAATACTTAAACAGGCATCAGCCGATGTTGGTGCACTAGTTTGTTGCATTTCTCTAGCTAAAATTGATGGAAAAAAATACTATAATTGATCGACTATGAATAAAAAAAAAACTTTCCAAGTATTACAATACAATAATAAAATTCATAAAATATTTAATCAAATTAATTTCAAATCAAAAAAAAAAACATAATACTTTTAAGAACTGAATACTCCAATCCAAAATCTGGATGGTCAAAATTAAATATTTGATTACTCCATAAGGGACTATCTTACATTTTTTAGGATAAATATTGAATTTATTTATTTTTATTTTTTTCAAATTTAAATTTTTATAGGTTAGGTATTTTATATCAATTTGTTGTTCATTCAGTTCATTGAGACTTGTTTTACGATTATATGTGATGCAAATGCACAGAATCTTGTGATATATCTATTCTCAAGAGCTCAAAGCAACTGCATAAAGTTCGCGTCGTAATTCTTTCGTGTTCTAATAGTAATAAATATTCTTATTATGCTTAAAAGATTTATAATTGTCGTTAACATAAACATTCACAAATATATCTGTCTAACGTACTTGGTTGAGGAGCTGGTGGGTGTTGAATTTGTGTCGGTTGAGCTTGTGCGTACTGTTGAGACATCATGTGTGCGTCCGTTTCCATTTGATGGATTTAAAATTAATAAATAGCAGAACAAATTAAATAAAAACAACAAAGAAATTTCCCAATTGCAGAAAAATTTGCACCACCGCCAACTTCGAGTTGTTGTGGTCGGTATTCTTTAATGGGCGTGTTTTCGTACAGGGCTTCCCAAACTGGCTCGTCTCGGGACGCGCGTATTTTCGAAAACCCTTTTTGCATACAATTAATAAAAGAATACTCAACGATATTTTAATTTATAAAAATTTAATCACAATGTAAACGACCATGCGATTTACAGTGACTAAAATGTGATTAGTGCACACCAAAGAAATACGCCATGTTGTTTTAGAAAATGAAAAACTATACATATCACATAATTTCTTAATATTTTTCTTTACAGTTTGCTCAACGATCCTCAAAAGATCAGAATTGCCATAGAAAATCCTTGCCATATATTTAAATTCATTAATAAATATTCATAAGCTAATCAATATTTAAAATAATATTAATATAACTACAATAAAAATACAACATAATATTAATATAAAAATATTATATTTATTTGTAATTTGGAACAACACTGTGTACAAGTATAAATTTCCTATCTCTTGTGCAATATTCATAGCCGAATCTGTTTGTAATCCTATAAGCAATATTTTTTATTGAAGAACATATTATACCAAACACAAAAATATATTTAGACTCATTCAGTGCCACTAACAACATAACAATTTACGCGATGTATCAGATATTTTTAATCAAGTACAAAACTCTATCCTCAATAATACAAAGAAATCAAAATACAGATATTCTGAATTCCGAAGCACTGTAATAATGAAACAAAAAAACAAACAGAAGTAAATAAAGCAATGGCTCTTCCAACCGGCGTTAGGGGTGGGCGACCTGAGTCTACATTCAGGGCGCTTGTTCAAAGGGCGCCTCAATGACATAATGTTAAAACTGAAAAATATAGGAATACATTATATTATTTATTAATATGAATTTTTATTATTATACATTATTATTAATATAATTAGAATTACTACTATGATAGGTATATAATAAATCATTCTAAAGATAATAAATTATGATTATTGTCAGTCGCCGTTCGTAATCACTATTTATTTAGAATTTAGATATTAATAGCATCAGATAACAATTTAAAATAAAACGTTTACTAATTATATGGGAAGGGTCGCATGTTTGTTTATTCGCCCAGGACACTAATAGACTACTGTCGGCACTGCTCCCAAGCATCATTCATAGGTACTTGAATATTATCAAAATACGATGCTCAATTACTGATCAAAATCAAATGTTCTCATAGTTGGCAAATGATATCAGTAGAGAGAATTAAGAGGCTTGGAAACCACCACTACCACCTGCGACCCACTCAAACAGCCGCTGTCACCCGCCTCCATCGCTATTTTCAATTTATTAATTTTTATTTTCGCCGCCCGATTGTTTTATGCCAGGATTCCGCGGCGCGTGATATGGCTTGGAGAGCTTGTAGCTTGCCTACGTATCAAATCTAGACAAGTCGAGACTACACGCACTACCTTTGTAGAGACTACAAGAGTCATAGTGGTCTTAAGGTGCATTGCCCAGTGTGTCTCTAGACTCTGCAATCGTTGCCAAACCTATCCAAGTGCTTCTCGTCGGGATTGGTACTGTGCCATTATTACATTTTTTTTTAATTTAAATTTTGTAAAATTAATAATCAACAAGAAATTTTGAACGCTGTGGCATATTATATTGTATAGTTAATTTTTAAATTTTGATCAAGGTTTTTTAAAATATTCCACGAATTATGCACAGCATTCTGAACTCAGTGTTGTAGACTGTTAAGAATCCAGGTACAAGATTTTTGTTTATAGAGCTCAAGAAACTCTAAAATAAGTTTGTTTGGCTTCTATATATTTTAATACAAATTATTTAATAGAAAAAAAAAAAAACAATAGAAAAAAAAATTACTAAATATTTATTTATTTACACCCAATTCACATGATCTATATACGTCAGTAGGAACACGTTGGATCTTGGATAGGTTTGACCAACAGAGCAACCGGCGCAGCTCATCTCCTTTCATTTAAACAAGGCTCGGACACTGATAACTAGAGACCGGAATTATATGCACTAAAAATGTGGCGAATATGTTGCATAAATGCAAAGTAAATAGGTCAAAATATGCTCAAATATGCATCATAAATTTATATTACTTTATATCTTTAGATGATCAACAAAATATTTAAATTTAAAAAAAACATCTTTATTTATTTTTTTAAAACAATTTAAAGAAATAAATCATAACAAAATTATATAAAAGTGTTTGGCCTTTCAACATTTAAGTAGCTAATAAACAAAATATTAAAATTTTAACAAAACATTCTATACTTTTCAAATTTGCAGTGTAATCAATAAATTAATATTAATATTTACACAACTTTAAGAAGTATATGTTTTATATAATTTTATTTGTTAGATAATAGGTTATCAATATTGTATCAAACTATATGAGATAAAACTTAATACAATGTACAGTAATTTTTTTTTCGCCAGTTTGTAAAACTTCCAATTTTTCAAAATGAAGGCGTAAAATAATTAGATTATTTAATAAGATAGTAAAATTATGCACATAATATGCACTTACGAAAAAAATGCCCCAACCCTCCAAATATGCAATTATATGCAAAATTAAATTTGGTCTATAGAATTAGTTAGGTCTTAATCGTCGACATTTCAAACCCTCGTATAAGTACATACAACTAGTATGAACATGCAAATGCATACAATACCGGTCTCTACCGATAACAATTAACACGAGGAAGTACGGAAATTCTTATCACACAAAATCATATCGGCCATGATGTAGTTTGTTTATCTATTCTACGACCTTAGAAGATCTTAGATCGTGATCTATTCGTAGAGTAAGACTTACTCTATGGATCTATTCTGTGATCTTATCAATTTATTATTATCAGTTAAAACAGCGGTTAATCACGGGTTGAAAGATGTGTTTTGCTGATTCTTTTAAACTGTTAGGTTGTTCGTGAGTTGTTTGCAAGTTAACTAAAGGTACCTATCACTTTTGCTTTTTTATAATTAATTCTTTATGGGTATTGGTAACGATTGTTTTGCATTTCAGATTTGATGTCTAAATTGGTTTATTGAGATAGTTTGGGAATTCTATTTTTACACTTAAAACATTATTTCAGTTTTTATTTGTTTACTAATTTTAGGTACCTACACACAATACACATTATCATATATATATATATATATATATATACATACAGTTACACACTTTGCGACCACATAGCACACTAGCATTTGCATGGCAAACCCAACTAGTACTATAATTGAGCTATATACACAGACACATACACAGTTGGTCTGTTAGTAGAAAAAAGAATGCCGTAGTACGCGAAGTACCTAGTAGGTGTCCGGAAGGTGTATAACACAAACATTATGTTTCTTTATAGAACTGAAAATTTTGTTATTTTTTTTCACTTAAACCACGTTTCTTGCGAGAGTCAAGTATCACTTTTCATTTTTTTTTTCTTGTTTAATGTTATACATTAAATGATAAATAGTATTAAAGTCATAAAAATGTAATTTAGATAAAATATGTCAATTTTTTTAAATACAATTGTTAATATAAAACATAATATTTAACTTCTTATAAATCACGTTTAAAAATCATAAAAATCAAGTTTAATTAATTTTTACCTTTTTATTTTATAAAATTCAAATTTTAATTCAATGTATTTTATATTTCTTTTTAGGACTAAAAATATTTTTTGTTTTCACCTTAATCGGGTCTCCTGCTGCTGGAGTCCCAAATCCCTTTTTAATATTTTTTTGAATTTTATACTTTTTATGTTTAATATACAGTGTGATTCCTTTTTAAGGTAACACTATATTATTCTGTTCAATGACATTGGATAGAAGTGGGGTATTTTTAAATACTTCGGAACTGTTGAAATACAATTTATTTTAGAATTTTAAAATTTTTGTCGAGGTTTTCGAAACTTTGTTTACTTTATAAAATAATTTTGTTCCTATATTATGTTAGTCTTGTTTATAAGACTTATAAACAAAAATACGTGCAAATATTCAAACAATAACCAATAAGAATTAATTATAAATTATTTTATACATTTTTAAAATAATAAAAAAATTTATTATTTATTAAAATTGACATGGCTGTTATTCAGTCAATTTTGAATTTAGAACCATAGTTGATTCATCAAAATTACTTTAAAAAAATAGATCTATCCAAATATTGTGTTCAAATTTCAAAATAGGTATTGCTATTAAAAAAATAAGTTTTTACTGCGCATGTAGAGACCAAAAATAATAAAAAAAATTGAAATGTATTGGTAAATGTGTATTAATATAGCACTAGCTTGTAAAAAAAATCGATTTATTCCAAAATAATCCGGCGGTGAAATTCAGTGTTCCCTAAATTAGTAAACACACTGTGTATATCAGCTCCAACAGTAAAAATATAGGTAGAGTATTCAATGTAAATTCTGTTTTCAGTTGCAATATTTTGATGTTTTATTAAAAAAAATAATATTTGACGAGCTTTTGCATAATGTGACTATATTTTTTATTTAGTCTAGACCTAGATGGATGAAATAGTTTTGACATTTTGTTGCCTTTATTGTAGGTATATTAAGATTTTTTTTATCTCTTATTTATAATTATTCAATAAGGCTCATTATCTTTTTGAAAAAATAAATAACAATTTATGCAGTTGATGATTAATTAAATTATGTTTTAACACATAATATAATTATTATGAGCTAAAATAAAATAAGACGTGTTTGAATAAATAATTTTATTTTGTTTCATAACTATAGTTAAATAAGTGTGTGATAAACAGTAGAATGTCAAGACTAAGACAAATTTTTTTATTACAATGACTGATTTTCGAAGGCTACGTCGGTAGATATCTAGCTCAGCAAATTCCTGACAACGATGTTCTTCTATAAATTATTCTTATTCTATACTATGTATTCGAGTATAGGTACGTACACAAAAACTAACTACAATATCTTTAGAATTTTTGTGTTACAGTTAAGTGACTGTAAGTACATAATGATTTTGAGATAACGCTCTTAATGAGTATATCTTAGGTTAATGTATTATTATTTTATAATATTTTTTTTCACAATACACATTTTATTCATAAAAATGTTACTACTCTCTGTTAAAATATTAGTATGCTATATTGAAACATTGATTGTGTTATGGAAAATTATAAATTACTCGGAGGAAATAAAATTTTTTTTTTTTCAAAGTTAAGTGCAAGGCCAGATTTAGGAGAGGACTGAATGGATTGCAGCCCAAGTTCTACAAATTTGGGACCCTCGTGGATTTTCTATTTTTGATTTAATCGATTACAATACCTGTGTATTTAGATTTAATTGAATGAATAATTAAAATATATTTACAATTTTCTTTGATTCATTTATCATTATAAATTTTTAAATTATAAATTATATAGCAAGTGCTTCCATTTACGAAGTGTAAATATAATAAAATTTGTTTGTTTTTAGATAATTGAAAACACCTTGCGCAAAAATGATCTGTTATGATTTAATATGGATTGTAAAATTATATTCGTGTATAAAAACAAATACATGAAATAATTACATATACATTTTATTAAGTATAGTAATCTATAAATAATCACCTTAATATTTCTAACTTTCCTAAGTTATTAAATCGAGTACATATGTCACATTGTTAATAAATTATATTCTATACACACACGCAGGGCCGTATTTAGGGAGTGGGCAATTGCCCGGGGCGCTAATTTTTAGGGGCGCCGAATAAATGGTAGAAAAATAAAATAAAATATTGTATATTTTTAAATTTTTTTAATGCCATGTCAATAATTTTCAAAATAATTATCGATTGCAACTTGCTATGAGTAAGTTTTTCTAAAAAAAAGAACTTTTTTCTCTTCTACCTTACATAAATATTGCGATACGCATATTTCTTTGTACACCACCTTCAAATTTTACAAGTGAAAGATCATTTTCAACTTTGAAAAGGGTGAAAACTTACCTAAGGTCAAGTATGTGTAATAAAAGACTCAATAATCGAGCTATATTAAATATTGATTGGGAGTTAACTCAACAAGTTGATTATGTAGACACTATCCAAACATTTGCTACCCAACAAGCAAGGAGAAAAAATTTGTAATTTCATTGTCTATATTATAATATATGAATAACCTTATATAATATGTATTGTATACGTTATGATTTATAAATATGATTAATAAATTATACTTGTTATTATGTTCTTGTAAACATTTAAAAATTTAAAAATTAGAAATTAAACGAAAAGAAAAATATATGTTTTTCATTGTAGTAAGATCAATAGTATTTTTCAAAGTTAGTCTTGGTGTTGATGTGTTGAAGAAATGGTTAAGGAAGGGGCGCTTAAATAGGTGTAGTCCAAGAGCGCCAAATCACTAAATACGGCCATGCACACACGTCATAAATATACACAAGAAATATTGTTAGAATATGTCAGAACCATTTATTTTAGGGATATATAAACATTTTAGAAAAATATGCTATATTGCTATGTATAGGGATACTAACACTTAGTGCCGTATTTATAGTCAATTCTTAAGAATAAGTATTGCTTAAGTCATGCTTATGACTTAAATGAGATTCATAAATATTTCTTTAGCTTAAAAAAATGAAAAGTACGGCTTATTCAGAAGATTTTAAAAAGACTGGTCTCGACTATGCTTAAGAAATTCTTTTAATAATAATGACATAGTAATACGAGGTATGTTCATGATTTTTTTTTGTTTTTGATCATATCACATCGAATTAAAAAATATGGATGTAATAAATTTTGTAGAATTACTTAATTTTTACTACCGTTCTGAAGAAAATAATGAACGTGTTCCTAAACGATACATTAGAGACATGCAAAATCCAATTGATTTTTATGACGATAAAGAATTTTTCAACAGATTCAGGCAAGTGAAATAATTTAGAATTTACCATACAATATATTTTTTTAATATTCATTTTTACAATTTAATATGTAGAACACATTATATATATTATATATGTAATGTGTTATAATATATATAATATAATAGTACCTACCTTGACTATCAAATGAGCACGCTTATGAATATCATAATATCCAAGAAATAATTAAAATTATGCATTTATACAGACTGATTATTCTTAGCTATAGACATAGTTTTACCTATACAAATTAAAATATTTACAAAAAAAAATTATAATTCATAATTTAATCTCACTTAAAATTAGATTTAATAGATTTTGTAAAACTACAGTATTGCAATGTTTAATGCCGCTTTTATTTAATAACGTCGAAGCCCAATTGAATGACAATTCAATGAGAGGCCTCTCAACTCCATCATTATTGAAACTACTTTCAGTATTACGGTATTATGGAAATGGAATTTCCAAGTGAGTAATTGAGTGAGTAATGGCAGTGATCTACAGATCTACTATATTTTTCATTACAGATAGTTACTGGTGATTTGGTTGGTATTGGCCAACCAACTATAAGTAGATGTGTAAATGATATTTCAAGAATAATTGCTAGTAAGTTACCGACTTTTGTGAAGTTTTTTGCTACTCTAGAAGGAAAAATACATAATCAAGTGCTGTTTTCTAATATTGCTGGTAATTTCAAAATAATTTTTCATAATGCTTATAATACTTTAAATAAGTGTATTACAGCATACACAGTTCAAAAATTATTTTTTTGTATTTATTATAAATTTTAATATAAATATATAATATTATTATATTTTTTATAATTAATATTCCCTTTCTATAAGTATTGAAGGTGACTATTTCAACTGTCGACTTGTATTCAATTGGCATTTATACTAAATGAATCGATGATTGCAGAAACGTCAATAGTCAATTCATGAAAAACTGTTGGATAATTAATAAAAACTGTATAATATAAATAATTTTGAAAAAAATTAATTTAAAAATGAATACTTATTAAAACACATCATACACTAAATACAAGTTTACAAATTTTACACTTAGCGCATAGAAACATATAGCTAGTACCTATACTTTCTTACTAATATTTAAATTTCATAAAATAAGTGACTCGTGACGTTTCTGCAATCATCGATTCAAATATATATCAGTGCCGGTGTAAGGGGTGTGCAGAAAGTGCAATCGCACAGAGCTTCGCACTGGATCGGCTCTAGGACCTCGTGCTTCTATTTTGTAGTATAAAACAATCCAACAAATTGTATAACACGTTGATATAATATTTTACTTGCCACTCATATAAATCGTATGAATCATATAAATTGTCTGTAATAAACAGGCTCGGAAATTATGGCACTAAAAAAATTAATTTTTAGCGCTTAAATATGCACATAAAAATTGTAATATAAGCGCTATAAATAGTTGGAAAATATGCAAAATAAAATTTTCAACAAATTTTTTTAAACAAAAAATTTATAGATTTTTAATGTACTTCATAGAATATGGTGGTAGATATGTAAGAACTATAGCTACTATTTGAGAGTATGTACAACAGTTCACGATCAATCGAACATGTGATGTATCTAAATGATGACGGAACATCTAATTAAAATTACCGTGTTCACCATTAGTACATAGTTAAAACGACAGCACGATAATACAACAAATCCGATGATAGTGTGATAGTACAATCATTGATTATAGAATAGATCTATTCTATAATCTATGGTACAATGTAACTAACACGATTTTAAAAATAAACAATTTATTGGAAAGGAATGGAATTGTCCGATTTAATCGACGATAACAACGGTCTAAGACCGTTTATTTCGGATGAATACATCTTAAAATAAAACAATTTATTTTCGTTAAAATATTCGTAGACGGCTGTTTGGTAGGCACCTAATTTAGTTTTTCAACAATATATGTTTACTTCCTTTATTATCTAAAAATACGCCCATAAACAGCATTTAAGACTCCAAATTAGCAAAATAGCTCCCATAGTATGTATTTATGTGAAAATATTCCCAAAAATAGCACTAAAAACCTTAAATTAGCAAAATAGCGGTAAAAACCGAAAATATGCAAAAAATAGCAAAATAAAATTTCGGGAATGACATCAGAGAAGTGTGAAACATACTTGTATCTTACTTTGGATGTTCTAGGACGAACCAAGAAAAATATGCATTTGCTAGAATTTCCGAGCCCTGGTAATAAATATTACGTGGAAATGTGAAATGTTTTTATCAGTGATTTTATTATTGCTCATACACACGGTTGATCGACGACGTTAATTCAGGCCTTATTTTTATGTGCTCTACGAATGTACAAGTGTACACTACGAATTGAACGTGTGTGCACTACAGTGACTGGTGAACCGTCATTGTTTACCTATAAAGTTTCGTTTTAATTAGTTAAGGTTTTTATTATTATATATCCTATTTAATTTTTTTGATTTTTATTAAAAGATAAGTATTTTGTTGTTTTATTGAAATGCATTACGTTACATTATTATATACATATAATATATATATATGTATGTAATACATTCCTTTTTCTAAGACGGTAGCGAAAATAAAATAAAGTGTGCAGTCCGAAATTTTACAAAAAATAGGGCCTGCGTTAATTCTATATGCATACCCGTAATCCACAACCAGTTAATAACAATGAAATAGTACATAACAATATTTATTTGCAATTGGATTTTTTTATAATATTAACTATTAACATTCTTCCGATTTAGTAAAATATTAACTACACAGTGTTAAAATATTTTAATTATGTACGAATCTAACAATATAATAATTCGTATTCAGATCCTCAAGTTTGTAATTTGTACAGGGCCTCCTAAATTATAGTGCCAGCAATGTTACGGGCAAAGTAGACTTTCGGGCAATATTCACATTGCCCGGTCATTATGGTACTGCCCGATTATGGTGGGCAATGTAGGCAAAATTATACATCGTCCAGGTTGTATAGTTTATTGCCCAGTCTATTTTGGGCAATATAAACCAAAAGTTTTTATATTATAATTATAAACATTTCTAATCTTATCGATCTTGCTTATGGTATAAGTTTAAGGCCTCTTGATTTCAGTTTAAGTTGTTTTACTTCAGATATTAATTCATCGTATTTAGTTTTAGTTAAATATGTACTATTAACATTTTTATTTTTTAATGCAATTTCTAGATTTTTTAAATATTGCCCTTCCATTTCAATTAATTTAATTTAAATACCACACACGTTAATACAGCGAACACTACGACGATACTTACTAACGATTTTCAACTGGGCAATATTAACAACTTATATTTTGTACGATTCAATGATTACGATAATAATTATTGTACAATATCTAAAAGGTAAAACCGATTTACCGATAATATAATATTGAAACGACGATAATTAACGAGATAATATTGAGCAGGGCCGTATTGCAGTTTGGAGGCGCCCCAGGCGAATCACTGCATTTGCGCCCCCCTCCACAAAAAAAAAAATTATTTTAATAAAAATAGAGCAAGGTATAGTAAGTAGCTATAGTAAGTCATCAAAATAAATATAAAATTTTCAAATATTACGTGAAAAATATTACATAAGTAGTATTGAAATTTGCGCCCCTCTTAGAACTCTAAGAATTACGCCCCTGGCTCATGCCCTCTTGCCCTGCTCTGAATACGGCCCTGATATTGAGAGTTTTGTATATTGGTACCTCGTGGCTCAATACTAGTATAGGTATTTGAAATACTAACAGAAAACGTTTTCATGATATTATAGTTGATAGTTTAAGTTACAATGTCTAATTTACTACGGGCAAAGTATACATGGACCGGTGAAAGTATCACCCTGCCCGGTCAAAATAGTATTTTAATATATTGCCCAAAAACAGCGGGCAAAGTATACATAGACCGGGCAATGTTCACATTGCCCGAAAGTCTACTTTGCCCATAACATATACACTCATAACTATGGTCTGCATATATATCACTAGGTATATTCATATACATCGTATATTAATTTATTGAAGAGTATTTGTATATAGTAATTATATGAATGAATAAATGCTAATGCTACAAAACACAAAAGTACGTTGTAATTAATATGCACAAATATGTTTTATTTACTTCAAAAATATGTTTACAAATTAGTTAACGTATATGTTGTGAAAACAAACGCATACGTTATCAAATAATTTTTCACTAATTAAATAATTATTTGAATTAAAGAATACTGTAAAATATAAAAAGAACCGGATGGGCCTCGCTCTGCTGTACAGTTGGGGGTGGAGTGCAACTCTTTTATAGGATAAGTCATTATTACAATGGATTTGTTAAATTTGAATGCAAAGATAGATATCATTGTATACGAATAACGATTCTGAACGGAGTTAATATGTTTGTCTAGGATATAATACATTGTTATTTATAAATATTGTAAAAAGTATATTTTATTTTGAAACGATAAATATATTTTTCAATTAGGATGGGTTGGCAGTTGCATACAGCGACATAGTTTTTTAATCTAGAATATTATACATTATATTATATTTTACATGTAATTTTATGTCAATATTCGCTGTTCAAATGCTTATAAAAAAAAATTGTGCCTATGGATTTTAATAATTTTTGAATGACATTAAGAACTAATTCTGTGGAATCTTCTATTAAATTTTCAAGTATTTTGTAGGAGCCAAATTTTTTTTATCACCGATTATAAAAATAAAATGTAAAAAAATCGAATATTTTAAATACCTATAAGTGGCTTAAAAATCAATATAATATTTTGAAAAAAATATTACACAAAGGAAATACCAATCTTAGCAGCTGGTAGAAATTTCAAAAATCTGCGACTTATACTTTCCTGGTTTTGCGTAAAAACTCCCGTTTTCCCCTTATATTTTTAGGGTTTTTCCCGTCGCATTTAAAAAATATTGAAAAATTTTTACTTTTGACCCCCAAAGTACCAACTAGATTCACTTTCCTTTCAGAAAAGTTGCTACATAAGCAAATCGAAGCATTTTTACTGCCAAAAAAGGTGTAGTCAGACACAAAAAAAAAAAATAAATAAAATAACTAATAAAAAATAAATAAAAAAAAAACACACATCATTGTAAAACCAATAGATTCCATCACTCCGTTCAAAATCTAAAATTATATCCAATTAATAATTATAGTTCGGTAAATATCACATTGATTTGACTTTTTAATAATATTTTGGCCCTTAATTAATTTGTTTTTAATTATTATAATCTAATGAAGAAGTTTTAGAAAGGGTTTTGGAGAGAAAATAAGCGTAAAAAAAGTACAAGTATAAGGCAAAATTAATGGATTGGGCATATTCTCAGACACGGGAGATTTCTTGGGCTAATTTGAAATAAATGATGGAATCTGTTGAAGATGACCACGTTTACAATACAAGAGTAAAATTATAAAATTCCAAGAATCAGTGCTGTGTTCAGATAAAACAATATAACTATATACAATATATGTATCTAGATAAATGAAATTTACATTATCTAGATAAAGATAGATTTGGTAAACAATTTATCTATCTAGAAGTAGATAAATAAAAATAATTTTTATCTAAATAAAAATTAGATACAATTTTTAAATTTTATATATAATAACAAAAAATTAAAACTAAAACTTAACAACATGGTTTTTTCTTTTAATAAGTTCTAATTAACATAAAGGTAATTCAATTTTATTAGTACCTTAGATAAGTATAAAATAATAAAACTGATACATTTAACAAACTATAAATACTATAAATATTTTTAAATCTGAAGCAAATACAATTTTTTTTGAAGAATTGGTTTCAATAATATTATATAATTTATTTACAAAACTCTAAAACTGATTAAGTTATGAAGTTGAAAGGTTTAATAACACCGAACAAATTATTCTAAACGGACTTTAATATTTATTTATTTCTTATTCATAAAAACATATTTAAATTATGACATTGTATCGCTGTTGACATTATAGACAATGAATGACATCAATCAATATTTGAACACAAGTTTCAGGTTGTATGTATATATATATATATAGGTGGGTTTATCCTTTTTTAATATTAATACTAATAGTATAATATATATGGGCAAATGTAACTGGGCCCACGGTTACCATTTTTAATTTTTGTTGTAAACTCGGCCCGAAAATTTTAGGCAATAAAATAGGTCGATTGTAAACTCGGCCCGGATATTTAAGATAATAAAAAAGGATGATAGTAACTCGTACCGATAATTTTGACCAATAAAATGTATAATAAGCACGGCATAATTTAATTTACAAATTATAAATTGGTAACGTACCTGTTTTTTATCATGAATAATTTGTTGTTAATCAATATTAAAATATATTTAAATATCGAGACAATTATTTTCATCTTCGCTTTGGACATTTGAAACAACGTTTCAGTAGTAACAACCGTGATGATGGCACACATAGTTGAGTCCCAACAACCACTGTTAGATTTAGAACATTTTAAGTATTCTAAAATAACTCGTACGTTAACATATGTAAAGTTGGCCCCTCCAAGTTTTAGTACAAATACAAAACGTGCGCTAAAAATTAGCAACTGATTTGCAACTATTTCTAACAAAAGTCTCATAATTGTATGCAACTTAACACACTCAACACAATTCAAATTTCATTACTGAGGGGTCAACTTCACGTAGCCCCCCCTAAATCGTCGTATCGAATCCAAATCGGTGTCAACATTTTCCGGCTAATGTGCAACTATTTGGCATCCTCGTGGTGTCCTCTGGATAATGCTAAATGGTTCTCAAATATCATAAGAATATTTTTAGTCGGGCCGTGTGGGATATCAACTTTTTTTTATTTATTTATTTATTTTTTATTATTTTTTTTTTATATATTTTTTAATGTTTTTGTGTTAATAATCTGCTGGCATCGTTGACCTCCTGACTATTTTTTTTTTCTATAACTATAATTTAGACATCTTGGTAATGGTTTGTCTTTAATCATCACCAATTGGTCATCGTCAGTGTTGTCTCCGCGTCCGCCGCCGCGAAACCGCGCCGTCGTAATCATCCGAGCGTCGTCGTTACTCGTACGTCGCGCTGGATATTCATTGGCATCCGAGAGACCGCACTGTCGTTACCGCCGCCGACCGTTGCGATTATAATGGTGGGGAATGATAAGCGACGGATCGGGGGACACATATATATTCGTTGCGTACCCAAAATCGGTCTTAAAAGTACTCTTAAGCAAAAATGTATTTTTGGTTATAACTTGTAAACTGTTTAACCAATGTGTTTGCGAGTTCCCCTGTTCCCATCTGCACAATATTTCTGACCGATTGATACCTCATACAACATTATATGTTCAGCCGTTTGCTCTGTAGGACAGGACAAAGGATTAACATAAATTAAGACTGTTTTTCAACGGTAAAACTCTAGCTTCTGTTATTACACGTTCGTGGTTATAACGCTTTTTTTTCCTTAGTTTCGCGCCACTACTGTCGCGCAGGATTAATTTTTCTTGTGGCTTTAGGGGCTATTATCGCTTCGGGGATTTTTATAGTAGTCAAAGAAATTATAAATATCGTAAAAACATAATTTCTACCTCTATATAGTAGTTGGGTTACAATTTATTACCGTTGAAAACAATTTACACTGTAGTGTACGGTACACTACAGTGTAAATCGTTTTCAACACTGTGTACCTTGAGCCTCTACGACTTTATTTTGGAAATTTTTAGCGTTCCGTAACAAAACACTATCGCGTGATTATCATAACAAAATATCAATAATAACTATAAGAATTGATACTAATTATTGTTATTGGCAATTGAAAACACATTATTACAGATTTTATTATGTGATATTATATTAATATATTATGATTATGTTATTATTATCTACGTATTATGTAAACATAAATATTAACTTTTATCGTTGGTAGTAAATAACAAGTACAAATGTTAGAAGTTTATAAAATGTTGAGTGACGGTGATGTACTGGCTCTTTTGAGTGACGGAGACGTGTTGGATATAAGTGATGAAGGCAACCATCGTTTAACCTCGTTTAAATATATACAATGTCTAGCATATTAAATAAAAAGTTCTGCTATTGTGTTTTAAATTTTGTACATAGATTGAAAATCGACATTTGTCGAAAAATTGATTTCCGTTAGTAGTTGTTCTTTGAGGGCCAAAAGTACTGTAGTGTACCTACTTATAACTTGGAACAAAAAAATTCAAAAATTATGAAACTCATAATAAACCTTAATTAGACCATATTAGAGCATATTATTATAAAAAAAAAAAAAAAAAATTCCAACCAAATTCTGAAAGGGTTATGTGGATCGAATGTGATATACTACCATCCTACTATTTTACATTGACTATTTTGAGAGAGAAAAATGTTCTCTGATTTTTTCACTGAACAAAAAACCATTTAATGGTTTGCTGCTCAGTGAAAAAATCCTTAAAAATTGCTTTGTATGCAGCGGAAATAATCGGCTATCAAGGTACGTTAGCATAATAATATTTGCAAAAATAAAACCAAAAGAAAACAATAAATAAGTGATGGATATATATATATATATATATATATATATATATATATATATGATAATATAATATATGTATATATATAACCATATATGAATATGGATATTCATAGTTTCAACTTTACATATTTTTGCATACTTGATAAGTGAAAAAATATTTCAAATTAATAAAGTTTAGTTTTTTATGTATACTTATAAGCATCGCTACCAACTATCTAACCTATATTAGTGTATGATATTTCATTTTAAAAATTAATAATAATTTAAATATTTCATGATATGGTATAAACATGTAAAAATACTTTTACTCATAACTATTATTTCACCCATGTAACATGTTCATAAAATCTACAAAGCCTACACCATTTTCGTAAAATGTGCATTCTGAAAATTTATTTTAATTTTATTAATAATTTTTGCTATTACTTTTAATTTTTAACAACAGACAGAGTGAGTAATTCATCATTTTAATTTTAGTCGAATTTTATATTTTTTTAATTTTAAATTATCAATATTTAGGTAGGTATCATTATTATCAAAAAGTAGAATATTATCTTTAAATAAATAATATAATAAAACTATATAAAATAAACATTTTGGAAACACTTTCTTCGAATAACTATTTATTTATTAAGAGGTAATTGTACTTATATTATATGAATATTAAATATATAATGCATTATTTAGTTTTTTCAATTGCGATAGTAAAAAGAGAAAGGCAGATAACATATATCAGAGGTATTCAAAATTTTTCATTTCATTTTGCATTTGGCTCCTTAGTATCTTCATAATATTTTGACGGTTCACAAATTAATAATGACAAAAAAAACATTGGTTGTAGGTATTATGTATGTAAAGTATTATAATTTATTAATACTTATTTATTTAATACCTGGCTGTATAAAACAATTTATAAATAAATAAGTAATAAGTAATATAGAAAAAAATTAACTAAATACTTTATGCTTAACAAATTCAAATTAATAGATCAATATTTAGTGAAATGAATGAGCTTGTTTTTGTTTCATAAATATATTTCATAAAATGTTCAAATCTTGTTTCTAGTTTAGAAATAGCTATTCTCATTTCTTTCTCAATGTTTATTTTTGGCTGATGTTTTACTTTAATTACAGCCAATATAAAAAATCCTTTCTCAAGTAAGTATGAAGTTGCAAAAGGTATTACATTTTTGTTTAAATTTTTTTGGCAAATTTTGTATATTGTAGTTTCACATGTGTCCAAAATTGGGTTAACTACGATGTTACGAAAATTGTAGAATCTGATGTTATATCAATCCATTGTTCTTATTCAAAAAATGGCAAATTTATTTATTTATTTATTGAGATATTATATGGGTTTGGACCTAGTTACATGAAATAATTTAATTAATATAATAGCATTCTAAACATCATTTTAAAACAGTAAAAATACTTAATTAATAGAACAAACAAAAAAAATTTGTTTGAAGATCGACACTGAAGGAATCATTGATCCAATTTTGTTTTTGAATGTTCTTTATATTTAAAAGATACAATACGGATGATAATAATAACGACTTAAGTTTTATAAAATATAACTTTAAATAGTTATGTGTTTCGTTATCGTTTCAACAATCACTCAAATGATTATAAAAAAAATATATATATATACATCATTAATTTTAGTTTACGGTTCTTTAAAGTAGCTCTCTTTGCATAGGTGGTGATTGTGGGGTGCTTGAAGGGCTTAGCCCCCCCCAAAATTATTAAATTTCATAATATAAAATATTAAAATAGGTACTTATTCTGCAACAATTAACATTACGCCCTCCCTAAAATTCAATAAAATCTTCGTCTATATCCCTTTGCTAACTCTTGCGACGCTTTGAGAGCCACGATGTATATTTTGAATACCTCTAGCATACATAAATCTCAGATTTAAAAAATTAAATTTTTCAGTGATAGTTTAAGTGGTTTGAGTACCACTGAATTATATCATGATAAGCTATCAGTCACTTTTTCTAAGCTTGATTTCCATAAGATTAGTAGTCAATGAATTACATTTCCAATACCTAGTTACATTCCGAAATCCAAGTCCACTTGGTTATTGCTGTTTTTGTGTGATTAACGAACATAATGTTTGTTACGTTTAAACATTTTTTCTAATTTTATTGATAAATTATTTTTACATAGAATTTTCAAAAAGTAAAATCATCATGGATGATCCTCAAACTCACCTGTAAGTAATTAGATTTTTTACTTTTCTGAAACTCAAATCTGTAAATTTATCGTATGGTTTTTTTCTTAGGAAAGACAATTTCCAAAAATCCAATCAATTATTGCAAAATGCGCAGACTGGTCCATCAACAGGCAGAGTCCCACCACCAATGCCTACGGCGCCAGTACCCCCCTTGGTGAATTCTACTACTGCAAACAATATGATGCCAAGAACTATTAGAAGAGTTCCTATACAAATGCAGTATATGCCTCCTACTGCTAATACCGGATATGGTGGTGCTGGATATACTGGTGCGGGATACGGTGGTGCATACAATGGCTATCCATACAGATCTTATATGAACATGAACATGGGTGGATATAATCCTTATAATTCATATGGACAACCCATGCCTAATCAATTTCAAAACCCGTAAGTGTGATTCAGCTTTAAATTTTTATTACTTTTATTTAAATTATGTTATTGTATTTCAATATTGCTATTTAAAACTAAATAAGAGTTTGATATAATTGAACTATGTTTAAAAATATGTGTTCAGTAGGTAAATTAACTTATAGGACCTTTATTTTTAATATTAAATAAAATAACTTATTCAATTGTAAAACTTTAATTCCATTTATCTTATTATATACTTGAAAGCTATCGTGTGAAAATGTATGAAGTTTATTAAAAGTATACAGAAAATAGCAATAAAGATTTCATGATAGTTTTGAAACCCATAATATAAAAAAAATTTAGAAAGTTAGTATTACGATATTATATAATTTAACAATAAAATGTACTCACATTGTGAGAGTATCAGAAGGTTTCAGTATAGGAGTAGGTGTGCACCAGGGGTCAGCTCTAAGCCCCTACCTGTTCTCAGTGGTAATGGATGAGGTTTCAAAGGAGATACAGGGTGAGATACCATGGTGTATGATGTTTGCGGATGATATAGTTCTGATAGGAGAAAACCTAGAAGTTGTCAATAATAGGTTAAATGAGTGGAGGTTAGCCCTCGAAGAAAAGGGATTGAGAATTAGTAGAAATGAAAAGTAGTAAAACTGAGTATATTGAGTATGATTTTGGACAAAGTGACCAAGAAGTTGAAGGAATGAGGAGACAACTGACAATAGATGGTGATGTGATAGGTGAAGTTGAGAGCTTTAAATATTTAGGATCTTTTGTTCAAAAGGACGGGGGCTTTGAAATGGATGTAAAACATAGGATTAAGTGCGGGTGGATGAAATGGAGAGAAGCATCGGGCATGTTATGCGATAAGAGAATTCCAATGAGGCTGAAAGGTAAATTTTATAAAAGTGTAGTGAGACCAACTATGCTGTATGGTTCAGAGTGTTGGGCGGTTAACAGGAGAATAGAACAAAGTATGAGTGTCGCGAAAATGAGAATGCTTAGATGGTTGAGTGGAGTGACAAGAGAAGATAGAATAAGGAATGAATACGTGAGAGGTAGTGTTGGTGTAGCGCCAATTGTGGACAAGATGAGAGAAAATAGGCTGAGATGGTTTGGGCATGTGATGAGGCGAGAGGAAACGAATGCAGTAAGAGTGGTTATGAAGATGGACGTTGAAGGGAAAAGAGGAAGAGGAAGACCAAAAAAGAGATGGTTGGAGACTTTGGAGAATGACATGAGGGCTGTCGGTGTGTGCAGAGGAGATGTGATTGACCGAGTAAAGTGGAGGTGTAGGACAAGGGTGGCCGACCCCAAATAGTTGGGAGGAAGGCGAAGTAGAAGAAGAAGAAGAAGAAGTACTCAATATTTTGTTTAACATGTTGAGTGATGAATAAAATATAAAATATTTACATTTATTTTATGTATCTGTTTTTTTTTAAGTAAGAACTTTTTCAATAGCTTCATTATTTAGTTTTTCGTTTGACTGTAAAATTTAATTTATTAAGCAATGGTACATTAGGTGGTTAATGTAAGATACAATAATGTTATTTTTATACATTATTTTCAGTGTTATCATTGCAGCAGCAGAAAATTCTCGTCCTGCTTTTGAATCAATACAATCTGTTGTTCAATCTTTTAACTCAGTCAGTATGATGTTGGATTCCACATTAACTGCAATGCAAATGTCTTTCCAAGCATTATTAGGTGTAGCAGAGAATTTCACTCGTCTAAGATCATTTATGATGAAATTATATTCAACGATTGTATCATTTAAATTAGCCCGATGGTTTTTGACCAAACTTTTGTATTTATTGAGTAAATAGATTATCATTATTTTAATCAATATATTTAATACTTAATATAATTTTTAATCTATTATAATATATTTTAAAGGATTAGTAAGAGGTGATAGAAGATCAATTGCTGAAGAAGACTTATGGATTTCTTTATCAGCTCCTACTTCAGGAGAATCTTTAACTTCTGATAATCGATCTTGGCCATTAGTAGTTTTTACTGGTTTACTAGTCACTACTCCTTATTTGATGTACAAATTTCTCAACTCAATTACCCCTGTATCCAGCCCTTTGCCTACATTAAATGCAAATAGTTAGTACAACTTTCATTCTACATTATGAACAAAAATTAATACTTTATACTTTCCTTAAGATATAACTATTATTATATGTTTTTTAACAGGGAATCCAGCTTCTGTAGAAGCTTCAACTTCAAGAGAAGGTTTAAATTTTGCTTTTAAAGCCTCAAATAACTGGAGTCATCCTAATTCAAATACAATGCCCTTAGTTAAAGGACAAACTTATTTCACAACAAAAGCAAGGGCATCATTATGCTCTCAAAATGGTGGATGGCTTTTGGTTGAAGACTCAAATGGAAAAAAAGGTTATATACCTGCATCAATGGTGAAATCATGTAAAATAAATAGACCACCATCAGAATTTGTAGAAACCAAAATCTCTAATGATGTAACAACTATCCCATCAATGTTTCCTTTAATGGATCCATCAACGGTTCCTGAACAGGCTCAACCTACAATAGGAAGAATGCCAATCACAGATGTACATGATAATCCAATTTCTCTACCACATCCATTGAATGATTCTAATGAATTGGAAAAAAATAAGAAATGATTATCAAAAAATATTTTTTATAATTTAATAATTAAAACTTTTTATTTTGTATAAGTACAATTATTAAAACTTGTAATCAAAAAAATATAAATAAAATAACTACAAAAACTTATAGTGAATGACAAACTACATTAAATTATACTCAAAAGCATAATAATTTTGGTATTTTTCATTTTTTATACTAATATTTTGCTGTAATTTTTGAGTTTATAGTACACAATATATTTTATTTTGGTTAAGGTTCCATATATTTTTTTAATATTCATTCCGCAATTCACGGTTATTTTTTATGGGAATAAATTAGTTGTAAGCTCTTTACGTATTATAACTATTGTTTATTGTTAAGATGTTTTGTGGATTGAAAACATCAAATATTAGAAATATAATATTTGTTAAAATATATATATATATTATGTTTTTTTTTTTTATAACATGGAATCTTAAACGAAGTTTCTTGATTACACTTTAGTACCGGTGTTTAGGTATCTTCATAGTGTTAATTATAAGTTGTCTTCCGAGTTTAAACTTCCTGATACATTATACTGATATATAAACATTAGAATCATGTTCACACATATGAGCTACATGGGTGACGTGAAGATCAGAAGAAAATAAATAAGTTTTAGACTTTTGAAGTCTTAACTATTTTTTCTGAAGTCTTTAACTATTGAAGTAGTAATATATGTTGTCTACCCCAATTGTGATAAAACACTTGGGCTAGACAACATATATTGGGTATATGGGCTCATGGGTGTAATTTGGTATAATTATCTGTGGGGGCTCTATAGAATATGAAAATTTTTTCTAAAAACTTTTTATATTTAACTTGAATTAAAAGAACATTTTAGAGAAAAAACAATTTGCGTTTGACTTATTTCTAACCTGCATTTTATTTTAAAATACAAAAATAGATAAAACAATCAAAATTAACCTACCATTTCTTATTTCATAATTCCACGAATAGTGGACTCTGAAAGTCTGAACTGTCGTCGATTGTCGGCGTTCATGTCTATTTTAGTGTTTTATTATGATCATAATAATTTAATTATTATTCTATCGTGACACTACACGCTTCATATACACACACACTGTGCTTTTAATGTACTTGATTCCATTATGCCCATTTAAATCAATGATATAACTATGACGGGATAAAAAACCATCTATTTTTAAAATATTTCCAACATCCTCTTTAGTCAATAATTTCGTTTAAAAATTTTTGGATAATACACAGCTATATTATAGTGTATAAACTATAATTAATTATTAAATTATAAATTATACTGGTGATACTTTCCTTTTGCATAATATAAAATATTCTAGGAAAAAATATAAATTAAATAATAAATAATATTGAAAACGTCAAACAAAATATGGTATTCCTTTAAAAAATTTACAACCGAAAAACACCTAAGAAAATTAAACTTAAATGGTTATGGTTTAGGTTCTGGTTTACAATAACTACAAGATTCCCGGTTATTTTCGGTCCGGCTACAGTTCCTGCCAACAATTGCCAAAATTGCACCAAAACACTTTATGGGCTTTTCGATAATCTACGTAAGCAAGTTTTTTTCACTTTAAAAAATTTAAATTAGGAATAAATTGCATATAAGAGTATTAGAGTGAAATTAACCAGTTTTGACCCTCTTGTGGGGAAATAATTCATGTAAAAAATTGTATTAAATTGTTTAACTTGTGATTAATTAGTTTCAATAAAGTTACTTTCTTAACAAATGCTGGTAAATTAATATTAACTGTCATATATGCATATTATATATAGAGCTATTAATGGATTAGAAAGATTTTTTATTGATGGTCTATATAACTAAAATAATTGGGAAACATTGGATTAAAGTAAACACATATATCACAAGGACCTAATATTTTTTCTTCAAAAAATTTTAATAGTAAAGAGAAAAAAAACAGGAATTAAAATCAAACTACTTGAAGTGAAAATAATTATTAAATTAAATATTAAATAATATATTGTTTTATATTTTACATCTTAATCACTCAATGCAAAGATAACCAATATTTTCCAACTAGTATTGAAATATATAAACATTAAATTAAATTTATTTGAAAATTAAAATTGTCATAAACCTACTTATGAATATTTAAAAGACAATATTCTTTTACTGCAAGTGTAGTTTTTCATTAAATTATTTTTTTAAAAAAAAGTTCCAAATTAAAATACTTATAAATATAATTATAAAATTCTTCTATATAATAAGGTATATTTGACTAAAAATTATAAGTATCAAACAGATCTAAAAACAGAAGTATATATTATTAAATTCATTTTTAATCAACCTGCATCTTAAAAAAAAAAAGACTAAGAATGCATCATAAAGTTGTCAAATCATGTTTTTATTGAATAAAATAAGGATTTATAAATATGGTTCAGGAAATTCGAAAGTCACTTCCCTACCAGTCAGCTTTCTGTACACTGAAGCAAAAGTATCCACCTGTAACAATAATAATATAATTGCAACATATACTCAGTAATATTTATTTACACTAAAATATTATAAAAACTAATATATCTCGGAAGATAAATTAAATACTAAGGATTTTTAATTTGACTTAATTGGAAAGAAACTAGACATGGCCTAAGATTTATAATATTTTACATAAAATATATAGAAGATAGAAAATTAAATATCTTATTTCATTAAGTTTTACTTATCATTTATAATTAAATAAAAATTATATTACTATAATACAACTTTACCTTATGTTCAATGTTTGTCTGCTGAGTTTTATCCAAATGCACTTTCATGATTTGTTTACCATCCAATTTTACTCTAATGCGCTTACCAACAATCTCAGCAGGAAATACCAAATCATCCAAAATAGCATCATAAACCCATGTTAATGTACGGCTAAATTTAACAAAATAAAATTAAATAAAAAAAATATAAAAAAAAAAAGCTATTCAAAAGCTTAGCTAAAGTATAATATTGTTTTTAAATTAAAAAATTATATCATAAATTCTATTTTAATACCTTCTGGGGCGCTTTTGTTTGTTTTGAGTACGAGTTTTCCTGGTTGGTTTTGGCAAAATTTTGCGGTCACCAATGAAGACAACATGCTTACCACTGAATTTCTTTTCCAATTCTCTAACAAGACGTGCTTGAATTTTTTGGAACTGGGCTCTTTGTGGCATTGGCACATAAATAATGATACTCTAAAATTAATAATAATATTGAATATACCAATTAAAAAATATATTGAACAATATTTTCTCTTTAAAATAATATGTGTTTATTTATTTATTTATTACTGATATACAGGCGATGTTCTTGTTAAAATAAAATGTGTGTGGATTAAAAGATGTTAAAAAAGAGTTGGCTAATTACTATCAAAACAAAAAATTAAATTAGTGTTACACTTCATAAGCTTCGTTGACATTTTCAGCTAAATATATTAAAATTAGGAATAATAATTTATGAACTGTTATGTGAAAAATGTTAAATGTTTTGATTAGTTAAAAAACAAACCACATAGATGTTAAAATAACTAAAAATGTATAAGTGTATATAATATATGGCTGTTTCTGGCTTTTATTACAGAAAATTAAAGTCTGAATTAAGCCTTCTACTTTCATGATTTACAAATATTTTAACTGATTTTTCTGCTACCAAAAACTAATATATTTAATGTTCTATGATCACAATAATTTAAACATGCTGATTAGTCTTCATTGTAAAATTTATAGATAAATAATGGTATATTCATATTTTTTGTAATTATAATTAAAAAAATATGTTATTCAGTTGTATAGATATTTAAAGAGTGAACATAAAAACAATATTCTTACCATAATAATTTATAAATTAATTATAAAAAAAAATTTAAACTAAGCAAAACACATAAAGCTAAAGAATCAAATTTATAAAGAATCAAATAAATGTTTTGTAGAAAAAAATAAATATTTATACTTCTTTTAAATCTATACATTTCCATGATTTTAACTGAATTCTTAATATTTACCTTTTTTCCTAAGAGTTCAATTTCTTTAGCTTTTGTTATGTATAATTCTCTGAGTTGTGCTTTAAGGTCACTGTTGTTTTCCAGTTCCAATAAAGCTTGAGCAATGGATAACTCAAACTGATCAGGGCCTGCACTACCCTTTTTAACAATTTTAGCTTGCACAGGAATTGGCATCTATAAATTAAAAAATGTTAACAATAGAATTATTTATGGAACATTAAAAAAGTTCATACATTAATCAAATAAGGAATACAAGTATTAAAAAATGAATAAAACAGATATTTTCTAATATATTATTCAAATTATAAACATTGCAAGTAACTGAATAATTAATAATCAATGTTATTTTATACAAAAGGATTCTATAACAATTTTTGAATTATCATAATTTTGAATTTTTCTAATCAGTAATGGTATCACTTAACCTAAGTCTACACCAAGTAAACACACACTAATAAGTTATAATATATAACCTAAATCTAAGAGTTTTTGCCAATGGAAATAAAAACGGAATTAAAGAGTTCAGTATTTTGAGATTTCACTAACATAAATATGCTGTTCAAAGCCCCATTTTTTTATAAAACAAAATATTTGTCCAATCCACGTATACTACATTTAAACACGCACACCGTGAAACATAACCTAGTCAATAAAACTCTTAACAAAACTGAATAATACTTTTCTCAAAACTGAGTAGATCAATAAGACAAACAATTTTAGGAAAATACATACCTTGGAGCTTGCGAACAGCGATGAAAGATTTAGACAAACACAAAACAATTGATTCAAGTGAAAACCGAACGACTCATAACAAGCACGCTCGATGAAGAAGGAGAGAACGAGAACCGATTATATTATTGAGATAGCCTAACAACAGTGCGAAACCGTACAGGTTCACAAACATACAGAAACGGAATTTCCCGGAAAAAGAAGTGAACATTTCTACACTTAAAAATTCACTACGAAAAATATTTAATCTAATAATTAAAATGATAGATTAATTGCCTTTCCAATTTTTTTTTATTATATTAAAAAATTGTTTTAAGATATTTTACATAAATCAAAAGTATAATACCGGTGTAACCAACATTCCATACGAGTGGTAGGCGTAAATTGACCTTCTATAATCATGTGTTAGACAATCTCAATACATTTTCTTTCCTGTTATATGTTCATCAAGTTTAAGCCGGATTCTGGCGAAAAAAAAGTTGTCGACTTTACCATCTAGACCGTAGACATTACTATTAGCCATTAAAGCTCCAACATATTAAAATGAACTCTAGACTATTGTTCCTGGGCTCTAGGCTCGCTTTACGGAGTTCACCACGAATGTTCACAACTTCGGTCCCGCGACTTAGTACCAGAAAGGACGAAGGTAAGCTAATATAGATTTTTCTATTGTGTTATTTAAGTAATAATTACAATTATTCATATACTATATTGATTTTGAACTGGTCCCAGTTGACTTGACTTAACTACTTTAATAAATTACGTGATATCTAAAATTTTGTATTGAATAAAAAAAAAAATTGATTCATTACTGATAATGTAATAAACATGTTTTTACAAATAGTTACCAAATAGTTAAACCTAAAAGTGTACAGCTAAATTATCTTTATAGTTAATAGAATTAAATAATACGCATTTTAAAATTATAACTGATTAGTAAATGTTTAAGTATTTTGATGACCAATTATATTTTAAATATTTTTAACAGTAAATTTATTATTTGCAGTAGTGACTGTAAATACTTAAATACTATTTATAATTGATCACAATACACTATAAGATAGTTTTTAAATAAATTAGAAACAATTTTTGTTGAAAAATTTAAATGTTTGTAAGTATTTGTGTTATTTACATTATTGACAACTTAATTGTTCATCAAGTAATTGTCATAGTTGTATTATTTTTTAATTTTTATCTTTTTATTTTAGATATCAGTTTTTTCCAGAATTTAGACTTAAAAAAATATTTTCTTGTATTCTCTTCTTCAATATTTTGGTACCATTTTGAAAGATATGAGTTTAAAAAAAATCTGCAGGTATATCAACTTTTTTCATGGCTTTTCACTATCTCTTTTACTTATCACCCTTAAAAAAATTATATTATTCAATAGTATTTATTATATTCAAATCAATTACAAGAATTTTAAATTAAAACAATTTTTGTGAATATTTAATTGATTTAAATTTAAGTTTGATGATATTGAGAAAACTATATTTCTATCTTGACTTTGGCTTTGACTTTCATTTGAGTTTCTTGGCTGACAGAACATCAAAAATATAAATAAAAATGTTTTATGAATGATATTCATAAGTATATAATGAATATTGTATGTATAACAATATATTCACGAGTGAAAATAGAAAGTAGGTAATTAATTTTATAAATTATTTGAATTTAAAAATGAATAGAAAATAGAGAAGTTGTTACAACTAAATGTATTATAACTACGAGTGTAATAGTAAGATAAATTTTTTAAACAATTTTTTCTCTTTTTTTTTTTGTAAATCTGGTAATTTATTACTGATAAAATAAAATATGAACATAATTATTGAATTAAATGACTTATAACTAAATTTTAAAAAAAGTAACAAATTAATATAATTCAAATCTATGCATGCTATTTAATTATTAACATAATTTGTTTTAAATAAATTTGAAATAAAATTAATATTTTACTATTAAATATTGTTACGCAAATTTTTTTTTTATATTAGCTGACTCAACATAGAATTATCTCTTTTCACATATACCTAATTGCAATGTTTATTTTTTCCTTTATTATTAATTTCTCATAAATGATACAATATTCTAGAATGGATTTCACGAGTTGCATGCATAAAAATATCAATAATTTTAATATCTGATTAGTAAAAAATCAAGACAATTATTTGTAAAAATATAAAATAAGTATTATACAATCAAAGAAAATAACTGAAAATCATGATTTATCTTTAAAAATATATAATTAATATTAATTAATTTAAATTTGACTTAATATGTAAGATCTTTAAAATATTAATTTATTTTATTTTGTTAAATACATTTGTACGTTCCATGATTGAGAAAAACTAATTTTCTTAAATTTCCATATTTATTATTTGTTATCTATCAATTTATCATAGTTATATTTTAAGTGATTTTATTTATTTTCCTTAACATTAAAAAACTAGATGTTGTAAAAATGAAATTTTTTTTTCATGAACTATTTCTAAAATAATACTTCTATAATTAACTTAGAATTTAAAATATATCAAGGATAAGTAGCATGTATATAAACCAGTGTTTCCCAAAGTGTGTTCCGCGGAACCTAAGGGTTCCATGGGACAATCTCAAGGGTTCCGCAAGGTGAATATTGAGTGTAGTTATTGTAATAAAAAAATATCACAAACTATCTTTAAAACATTACTTGGAGTACTTATTAATTTTATAGTAAATAATTGAAAAATCCAAGTTAATTGAACATTGTGGTTCCATGAAACACAAACTATTTCCTATGGGTTCCGTGGTCGTAAATGTTTGGGAGCCGCTGATATAAATAATGCTTGAAGATAATTTTCAATACTAAAAATAAATTTTTCAAAAAGTGTTGATTTAAAGGCACAGCGTTTAAAACTAAAAAATAAAAAAATGTTGCTTAATAAATAGTGAATTTAATTGTATGTATCAATTTTATTTTTCTAGAATTTCCAGATCCTTTGGAATTAGCCACTGGTATTGAAAAAAAAGAAATGCTCTTGCGTCTAGCCGGAAATGATGTAAGTATTATTTTGAAACTGATTCATTTTATGGAATATGTAATCTAATGACTTCAAATAATACATTTTATATTAACTATACATCTAAACAATAACAAATTAACAGAGTTCTGTTTGATCCTTTCTTGTTTCTAATTCTACTGAATTATTATTTTTCTATAATTTATCAAATTAAGAACATTCTTTTCAACAAATTATATCAAATTTAAAAAAATAAAAATTACTCATTCAGTTTTTCTGGCTAAATTTCAAGTTTTTTCCATAAATTAAAATTTAATTGTATGTTATTTATTGATGCAAATTGATTTAAAATAAGGTAACTTATATAAATTATAGCTTTTTTGTTTTATATTGTGTCTTTACTAATTAAATTTTGTTTTATAATTTGAATAACATTTTTTAGGACCCTTACAATTTAAAATCCATTAAACGAGGTGTAGGTACCAAAGATAAACCTACTGAAATTCCATCTGCTTTCGAAGCTAGAATCATTGGATGTGTATGTGAAGAAGATGCATCACATATTAAATGGATGTGGTTGCATTCAGGTGAGCCAAAGCGTTGTATTTGTGGATATTGGTACAAATTAGTCTACAAAGAACCGGTTGTTTAGGAATATTTCATATGTCGTCGTTGTTCAAAAATATTCAACAAGTTTAGTTCTGCTTTGAATGATATTTTTTTGTTTGTAAAATTGTAATGTCATTAAAAAAATTAATATTGTTGGAATCGGTATCAATAAAATATTATATTGATTCTTATTATCTGTATCACATTAATTTTGTATTAAAAAAGAGTTAAACATTGTACTTAAAATTAAAATAATGTACAAGTCGGCATCCTACAGTTTCTTAAAGATAAACTATATTGTCACATTTTGTGCAAAGCAGTATCATAAATTGAAATTTAGAATCTAGATAGTTGATTTATTAAATTCATCAATAACGTATTCTAATATTGTTCATTATTTATCCATTATAACTATGGTGACCAGACGTACTCTTTTTTTTAAAAAAATATATGCTAAATATATGTTTATATTTTTTTATAATTTGGTTATTAACTTATATTTTATGGTTCGGACTAAAGCATTTTTATTGGTTGGTAGCGTGGTTAATTAAATTTTTTATCTGTTTGGTTTTATCAGTGATAGTGATTGACATTACCACCGTTGTAGGTATCTGCAATAAGTGACGATAAAATTTCATAGAATAACAGTTAACAAAAATAAACAAAAATAAATGTTTACTGCGGCAAGTACGATCTACGAGAAAACTATATATTTTTAAATTGTTGTACAATTAGTCCACCACATAGAAAATGTGCATTTAATTCAAATATACAGAATGAGTACTTTCATAAAACCGACTTCAATATCTCCTCATATTGTGTACTATGAAATATGTCAAAATGAATTTAATGTATTAAATGACGAGCGCAATAATATAACAAATCATATTAAAACCAAAAACCTTAAGTAGTCTTAAATATTGTTGCATCTAGTCTTATTATTGCAGTGTAAAATACGGTCTTTTAATATCTTATCATCATCATCATCATGTGTAACAGTTTTCATGAACTATTGGTTTAAAGAGGGTGGATCTACCATCTATCTATGTTTGGGGTACTATATGTACTATTTGGTGTTGGGATACCTCTCAAGAAGTAATGTCATAATATTATACTAAAACTGTCATTATTAATTTTTATAATTTATTATTGAGTTCTAAATGCACTTTATATTTATAATTTTTTTTTTCAATGGGGGTGGCACTTGCCCCTAGTGCCTTTCCTCTAGATCTGCTCATGATCGGGTTATGATTATTTGATAACTAGATCTATTGCTTCTGTACATTATATAATGCTAATCTGCCTATAATAAGATTAATGTTTGTTAGGTTTTAATTAATTTGATGTTTTTAATTTAAAACTTTAAAATCTAAATAAATTCTGAAAATCTAAACTAATTCTACATTAAAATCTATAACATTTTATTAATGTTGAAAAAAAGACACATGAATGACAATTATAATTCATTATCAAATAATAAAATCTTAATTCGTTATGGCAATCATTATTTAAGAAGCTTCTGATGATCATAAATTATAAAAGAAGACAACTAATTGTTTCAACTGGATTGCAATATGCATGCTGAAACCGATTATCGGAACCAATCATCAGTAATTATTACAATTATTGTATAAGGACTAGAGGTGAGTCGTTACTGCTATATTCGATACAATGTAATGTTTACATAATTGAAATGAGTAGGAACGAGTACATTGATCGTTCCATCGGTACATTCGGTATAAAGTTTCCAACTGCAAAATGGTCCCCATCCGGCGATACCGAGTATTGAGTACCGATTACCAACATTAGGAAGTAGAGATACGAGATACTATTATTTTGTTCGTGTACAGTGTAAATAACACTGTACAGCTAATGCTAAAATTCTAAACTAGCATGACGAGATGCATTCGTTTGAAAACAACAAAACTTGCACTTGTATTACAAGTATACAGCGTACAAAAATCCTCCATCATGGGTTAATCGGTTTGTGTAGTAACGGGCGCACGAAGCGTGTTCGTTCCTAAATATCCAGTATAAACGAGTAGTCGAGTATACTTGAATGATTGATCGTTCCGTGCGGAAAAAAACGTTTCCGAGTACAAGTGTGACGAAAAAAATTGTAACGAGTATTTTAGAATCTGTACTTTATTGTAAATGTATCAATTGGAGCGATTCCCCAGAAGTAATAATAATTCCTTCCGCTAATAATGATTCAGAGTAACTACTGAGCATTGACTAAATATAAGCGATATCCTTATAATGTCAATGAGGTCGTACATTAATGTTAAAATTATATTTTTGACAAGACTAAAATAATTTGCAACTACTACGGCAATAGAGATTACACCTAGAAACTTTTATGTTATGTAACGATCCCTACACACTATATGATTCGGTCCGACCGATAGATGACTAAATCAGTTGTTGAGTATAGACGACATGACGTCTGTTCGACTTGATCAGTTGAATTTTATTTCTAATAGTGTAATAGTTCCGCATGACGAATCGTTTTTATAACCATAGTTTTAGCAGTCATTATAAACATTAAATGCACCAGTACAAATTAATTATCGCGTTAATGTTTATAAGCCGACTGATAAGCAAAATCCACCTGACAGTGTTATACACTATATGATTTGGTCGGTCGGTCAGCGGTCAGATGGAACGACCACATAACGAGACACGGCAGAATTTTAGTAATCTAACACGTCTACACACGATCTGACCGGACCAAATTATATGGTGAGTAGGGGCTTTAATGCCTAGTTATGGGAATAATCGAATAATTACTAATCGAAAAAAAAAAATAATTGAATAATTAATAGTCGAAAACATATTCATTCGAATGTATTTTTCACTAGAACGATAAAATAATCGAATGGGTTTTTCACTCGAATGATAAAATAATCAAATGGCTTTTCTCATCTCACTACCTATATACTATAGTCAGTGCCGGATCTAGGGGAGGAGGGGCAAGTGGGTATTCTTGCCACGGGCGCTGTTGGTATCAGGGTGCTCTTAATATTATGAAAAATACTGCTAATACCGTAACTAATACTATGTAAGGGCGCTACATTTTTATTAGCCCCGGGCGTCAAATGTCTTAGATCCGGCACTGAATATAGTATACTGACAAGGTAGTGAATACTTTAGTCATTGAAATAGTATATACGAATAATATAATACAATTAGGTAACACTCAGTTGAAGTAGTATTAACTACTTTTTTATAATCTTTTGAATATATCATCAATAAATTATTTATACTCGTATCATGTATCTATGTAGAGAATAAAAATTTAAAAAATAACAAATATTTGTTATAAATATTTAATTATAAAATATAAGATAAACACCATAAATATAAAATATTTCATAAAAATATATGTAGTGATAAATATTATATATTTATAGATAAAAGTACACCAATAACTAGGTGATTTAACTCGGGGTAGGTAATGTCAATAGGGTATCCGATATAGGCTTAGTTATAGATACGAAAAACAAAGTATAATTAACTGAGTCACAGTGTTAAAATATTTGTGTATATATTAAATTATTTTAATGTAAATTAATGGATATTAACACTTCTATATATTTTTCCTAGTGTGATATTTTAATATAAATTATAAACATTTTAAGAAAGAAAATAAAGATCATGGGGGGTTACTGCCCCATTCACCCCACCACTTTAGGACGCCCTTGCACCGTACCGATAACTATGAAATAGTTAATAGTCAGTAGTATATAATATATACTATAATATATAATATATAATATACTATAATATATAATATATACATATTATGTAGTACAGTGGCGTAACTAAGAGGGATCAGAGGGTGCGGTCGCACCCGGGCCCGTTCGTATAGGGGCCCAGAGAAATAAAAAAAATTTTCTATTAATTATTAATAAAAATTAAAAACTACCTTTATTTTTCTATTATAATATAATATTAGGCAAATCATTTTTTTTATTAATTCAAAATTTGTTATAGGTACATTATCATTATTTTTATATATGTCCATATGGGTATGAATATTATTATATCAACGTATTACATAATGTTTTTGGAGACAATAATATTAAGCACCAAGAATGGATATGAGGATTTAACGATTGGGTCCATACATCACGAGGAATTGAAAGACATGAAAAATCTATACCTCATAAAATGGCATACATGGCTTTTTATTCATTTCAAAATCATAACACAATCAACGAAAATAAAGAAAAGCAAATTATTGGAAACTGGTATTGGATAGAATTATAACTACAACGTTGACACTCGCAACTGAAGATATTTCATTTCGTGACCACAGAGAAAATAATGAGACAGAAAGCAAAGGTAAATTTTTAGCAATAATCGAATTGTTAGGTAAATACAACTCGGTACATACAGAATTACTCCAAAGACCTAAAGGAACCATAAAATATTTAAGTCCGGCAATTCAGAATGAAATAATTACAGCGCTAGGAGATAAAGTTAAATTTGATATTTTACTAGAAATAAGAAAAGCTTCGTTTTTCAGTTATATTTCTGACTCAACTAGGGTTACCATATTTTATTTGACGAAAACCGGGACAATTTTTCCCCCATTTTTTCTCGTTTAAAAAAATGTATTTATATATTAATCATTTACTACTGCGACGTCTCCTAACCGGATAGAAAGACTGAAGAAACATTGTTTATAGTATGGCTACTGTGATTAGCTCATTACAACTGACAAAATATTAATTAATGGTCGATTCCTTTAGTGATAACTACAACTATCATGTGGAAACAACAATACGAAGAACGTATTCAACAACAAAAAATAATCATTTAGTTGGAAGAATAATTAAAAACAGATTTCGTGAGTAAATTATTCAACATTTTATTTTATCATGACAATAATATTATGGTTGTTTGAACTAGAGTTTAATAAAATACAAACATACATTATTTAAGAATCATTCCGGGACAATTGGCTGTCCCGAAACAAATCATCGGGACACCATACTCAAAATCGGTACTGTCCCGGCCAAACTGGGACGTATGGCAACCCTAGACTCAACACAAGACATATCCAAAATCGATTAACAAAGCCATATATTTCGTTGTGTAAATGTGATGTATGATAAAGAAAATAAACCAGTTAACATAATCATACATGAAAGTTTCATTGGGTTTGAAATTACGGAGGGCCAAACGAGTAGTGAAATGGAACAACAACTATACAATAATTAAAAAAAAAAAAAATTGATATTAAAAAGTTAAGAGGGATTGGATACTAACATGAGTGATGTTTATAGTGGATTACAAGCACGTATCAAACACACTCAGCCACTTGCATTATACGTACATTGCGCCGCTCACAATTTAAATCTTGTAATTAATGGCTCAGGTAAAAATAATAATGAAATTCAAAATTTTTATGAAAAACTTGAATGCCTTTATTCATATTTTGCAAATAGTATTAAAAGGTGGGCACACTTAAAATCAGTGAGTTCTGTGTCTGTTTCACTCGAAAGACTATGTACTACTCGATGGTCTTCACGAAATGATTGTTTAAAAGGGCTTAGTTTGCTTTATGTAGATATTTTAAAACTTTTAGCATATATTTCACTTATGGATAGAAATAAAGATGAAAAAGATAAAGTGTCAGGTCTTCAAAGCTATTTTCAAAAGTTTAATGTAATTTTAATAATTGTCATCGAAACCAAAATTCTCAACTCATTACAAATAGTATCACTATTGCTACAAAAATCGGATACAGACTTGCTTAAAGCTTTTGAACTGCTTCAAACAGTCTTCAATAAAATAAAAGAAATGCGTGATAAATTTAAAGAAGTGTTCGAGGAACCTAAACAAATAGCAATTTCGTGGGGAGTGAGCTAACGTTCACTAAAATAAGAAAAACAAAGACAACTAAATATTTTGATGAATTAAGTAACGATGAACGTTTCCTTGATGCTGAACAATATTTTAAAACACAAATTTACTATCGTATTCTGGACATAATTATCAAACAACTCGAACACCGTTTTAATGGTATGAACCAAGTAATAAAACTTTTTGCTTCAATAATATCAATTAATATATGTTCAAAGAATGAAAATGAACTTAAAAATTCAACTACCTCTTTAGTAAACAATTATGAAAATGATTTAACAATAGATTTGGTCAACCAAATTATTCAATTTAAAACGTTCATTTGAAAATCAAATTTCAAAATTAAATTCTGTTCATGACTTGGCAAAATTTATAATTGTAGACAATTATTTAATAGCGGCAAGTTTTCCAGATTTATGTACAGCTTGTTTTCTTTTTTTGACCATACCAGTGATGGTGGCAAGCGCAGAAAGAAGTTTTTCTAAACTCAAAATAATTAAAAACTATCTTCGAAAAACGATATCTCAAATTTGTTTGTCAAGTTTGGCTATAATATCAATAGAAAAAAAATTGCAAAAGAAATAAATACGTCAGATATTATTTCTACTTTGGCAAATAAGAAGTCCAGAAAAATGTTTTAAGTTTTGAGTTTTATATTTATTTTAATTTTTATTTGTTACAACTGCTTTAACTGTTTACCAATTTTTTTTTGTATGTATATAATATCTTCTTCTTCTTCTTCTTCTATTTATATAATATGAAGTATTAAATTAATAATAAATATCCATTATTAGTTAAATAGTTATAATTTGTGTTAAATATAATAATATGCAAAAATATTTAAAAAAATTTTTTTTAGTAATTTTAGTAAGGTGAATACACTCCCTCAGATCTTCTTAATATAAATACCTGGACGAGGGGGGAGGGAGGGCCGTTGAACATTTCGCTTTCGGGCCCAAATTTTGAAGTTACGCCACTAATGTAGTAAGATAAAAAAACTATTCGATTATTTTATTGTTCCGAGTGAAAAATTCATTAGATTATAATATATATAGATTACTAATCATTCGATTATTTCTAGCACTACTTATTATACAGTCCAGCAGTCAGTTACTGTAGTATACGCCATACGAGTAAGAAAAATAAAAGTGAGATAAATTAAACATTCGATTATTTTTAGCATGACATGTGTTTGTCATGATTTTTACTACTAATTTTTATCATATGAATGTTTTATTCGATTAATTCCTTTGAATGATTTTATTCGAATAATTCAATCGATATTATTGTTTTATATTATTAATCGATTGATTTTTTTAAATAATCGGATTGTTTCGGTAATTCAAATAATCGAATGATTCGATTACTTCAATCGAATATTCCCATCACTTGCTTATTGTTATCAGATTTGGCGGGAAAGAAGAAATACTATTACCAAAGAGATCTTATAAATGGTTAGCTGTGGAATGCATATATCCGCCTTGGTTAGTAGTTATTGGCAACCATGTTGTATAAGAAATGTGTAACCAGGCCTCATGCCTGTAAAAATGGCCGAACATTGTGCATACAAACTTATGATAACATTAAAAAAATTTTAATAACATTTTTAAAAAATGTGGTTTGAGTGTGAAATAATTTTTAATCTCAGTTTTTAATAACTTTATTAGCTTCCGGTACCTTAATGATTCTTAAAGGATCGTTGTAAATTGAATATAAATATTTTGATTTCTGTTGATAACAACTATTTTATTCAACCGATTCTTGGATTCAGAGGTTATAGTTAAATATTAATAAAGGTGAGTTTCCACATAACTGTTTTTTATTTTATAAAAATGCATAAGTATTGTTTGTCATGTGAATACGATAATCTACTTATTTGACGTTAAGTTTAAATTTGTTTTGAATTTAATCTAAATTGGCGCTTTGTGGTTTGGCCATTGACCTGGTTTGGTAGGATACGATCTTTGGTTCTGTTTACAAGCTGGGTAGAAAATGTCTTGTAACCATTCGATGCAACTGCGGTAATATGTCTATGGAATATGGATACCAATCATTTCTGAGCAATCAACATTGTATTTGTGGGTATAATACTTTAATGTTATAATATTTTGTTCAAAATATTTTTTTAATTATTTATTCACAAGCATTTTAGATTTTCAGCCCAAGGCTATAATAGTTTTTATTTAGAATTTATCATATTTCAATTTTATGTGTAATAATTTTTCTTAATGTTGAATATAATGGATATTAATTAAGAATCAAAAATGTATGTTTCTGTTCATTCTAATGAAGCATGCTCAAATAAATTTACCTATAAAAACAAGTCATAAGTATTACTTGCATCATATTGATACATTTGAAAAATAATTCATATTTTAGACAGTTCATCATTACCAGCAAATTAATTAATATTCAGCCATCCATTTTTGTATGAAATTGTTTAGATGGTGACTAAACCTTTTTTTAGAATGTTATCATTGCTTTAATTCATTATGACCATTTCAAAGAAAATTAACTAAATATAGTTCTGATATTTTTAATATTTAATAGAAAATAACATGATTTTTAATTTAACATACCATTAGATTTAAACCAAGTCGAAAGTGTCATCAGTAGGCGGCTTCTGTCCCCAAATATATGTAAATAATGTTTATTTGTTTTTTTCTCGCTTATCGCATATATACTTATTATGTCTTAAGATATAGATTGTATATTTTCTTCTAAAAAAAAAAAAAACATACCATTAGCTCCAGATATTATATTAGTTAATATTTTGGTACATAAATTAGGCCATGTTTCTATAAAGATATTTTAATGTATTTATATTATAATGATTAATAATATATAATATTTACATATTATACTTTATACTATTAAATTATTTATATTATTGATAGTATTACGTCATTTAATTATTGATAAATCAAAAAATAAAAGGTAATTCTAATGAAATATCTCAAACCTCTTTATAAAATATTTATAAGTTAAAATTTAATTAAGTATTCAGTATTTGAATTGTAATTCACAAGTCTGAAAACAAAATAAAATACATTTTTTTTTTGTTAAAAAGCTTGAAAACTACATCCAATGATTAATGATAAGTTAGATTATGCAAGATAATGCCATATTTCAAACTATTATGAAAAATAAATATTGCTATAATTTTTTGAATGTTCAATACTAGCATATAATTTAAAACTATAAACTCAAATTTATTATTTTATGAATATAAATGTTTTTCAAAATTTTTGTATTGATAAAAAAAACTTCTATAGTAGATCTAATACCAAAATAATTATCCTAAAGCAGACAACTTTGTGATTAAGTTTACTTAATAACTTTATTTGTCTTGTGTTTGAGTACAATGTATACAATAGCAAAAATGTTTTCTTACATTCTTGACATTACATTAGTCAATGGCCGTTAATAGTATAATTTTTGAATATTGTTAAACTACAATTATTTAATGATCTTTATACTGGATGTACTTCTTTAATATATTTCATTTTCTATTACTAAAGATAAAGTCATAATTCTACAAAAACATGTCCTGTACACTTGGACAACAATTTAAATAATTTTTATTGTTTGCTTTGTCATTAACTTATAAACTGTACATGGCAGTACATAAACAGAATCTAATCCAAAAGTGAGTAGTGCAAAGATAGATTAATTTTGCTTTGCCCATTATAATACAATTCAATGTAATATGTATATTATTTATTATACATTTAGAATCTTACATTTTGTATTCTAAACAATATAATGTATACCTCAATTTTTTATACTTTTGAGCGTTTTTAAAATTAAAAATGCTCAGTAGGTTAATTTAAGATTCTCTTAAAGAATTTTTTGTATGTTTTTATTGCCAAAAATATATTATAGTTTATACATAATAATATTTTTGGTTTTTATTGAATACAATGCAGTGACAGCTTTCAACATTTTATTTATTGCTATAACACCTATATTTATAAATCCATTAATATTATGATTTTTTTTTATAAATTATTTCATTATTTATTAAACATTTATGAACTAAAATCTTATAGAGATTATACACACATTTACGTTAAATAGTTATAACTAATCAGAAGTTTATTGTACTATAGTAGTACTCATTAGTCAACATGGTGAATATAAAGATCTTTATATGTACACGGTGTAAAACAGTGGTCCCCAAATGGCAGACTGCGGAACTAATAACGGTCCTCGGACAAATTTTATCTGGCCCACAGACAAAGGAAAAAGTAAAAATCTATTATAAAATACATTGGTTTTTTATTGGTGGAAGCAGATATTATACGTATTGCCAAACATACCTTAAAGTTTGAATGGGTGAACATTCAAATGACAGCTTTCTACGGAACTTGTCAATTACACGTTAACGCAGTTCGTCAATTGCCGCCGACCTGCGTTGACTTAAGTCTTATTGTACTACATTATTACTTAGTTTAAATTTATATTCGTGTTTTTTTTTTTTTTATGATTATATACAAAAGAAAAAGTATAGTAAAATTTGAAAACTAAAATATTTGAAAAAAAAAGTTGTTTTTGCCTGAGTAGACGGAATTCTTTTATTTTATTTATCGGACCGCTCAAGGGCCTTGTCAATTTATTTGATTTATCATTTGACTTAGCTGTTTTTTAATGATTTCAATATTAAACGCTATTATGAGACTTAATAATATTTACTTTAAATTTCGATGGCCTCGACAATTTTTAAAATTCCCAATGTGGCCCTCTTAAAATATTAATTAAATTTTAATTGATGATCCCAGGTGTATACTGTACTCATTTCACCTATGTAATAGCTAGTAATAGCGAGTATTAATTTAATTTGCTTATGATTTTCTAAGTTATAATTGAAAGAGTTTAAAATCATAATAGGATTATTATAATAAATTAATTTAAAAATACCTGATTTATATTTCAGATCATTAAAAAAGAATCGTTCTATATATAACCATATTGACAGAAACGCACTTAGATCTACGTTCGTAGATCGCAGCACATATAACGTACAAATCAACACGTGAACACTTCTAAGTCGTGTTAGTGACGTGAGTATATATATTTATATTCATTCTCCGATCCTTCCGCTGCCCCGATTCCTATATACATTTCACCACGATCACAGATTAGTCTATGCAGCTACAGCAGCTGTGCTCGAGACGCAGTGTGATTAATATTTTCTAACGTGTAGTGCTGAATGCATACAGGCGGTACATAACAGACACGCATCGCGAACATTTATACTTCACGCATTCTGTATACATAATGGATCTGATCGTGTAGAGGGGAGGGAAGGCCGCGCCGTTGTGTACGTGGCGTATTATTTTATTTCCGACCGCGCAGCCGTTTGCATCATTGTCGGTGTACATAATAATAGTGAAACGGTATAATAATAGAAGTTACAACCACTCGGAATAGAGAACTGTTCAGTACGTATAACACGATTCTTGGGAGTGGGAAATTCGTTCCTCGCTGAAGATTTTGTTTACGTAATGAACGCACGTTGCATGTGCTATACCGCCGTGTGACGGTGTACCCACGACTATCGTTGCAATTGTACTTTTTAGTTATTAATATACTCATACGTTTGTAACGAACCCTGCGGGATAAATTTGAGATCGCGCGCGTCGTCCGTGACGTGTACTATTTCTCACACGAGCGACGTCGTTTTGCTGTTGCATTCAGAAGACTTACGGAACGCGTGCCCGCGGTAATATCATAATTGCATTTTCCGATTTAAAAGCCTGAGCTCAATGCTGTCGGTGTTGCGGAAGGTCGCGAACGAGTCAACGGCTCGGCTTCTCCCACACTCTTTCACTCCCTCTTTCATCCCCGTACGGTTCCTATTTCACTCGTCCCTACTCGTCTCTACCACCACCACGACCTGTCCATGTGTATATGCAATATATATAAATATATACATATAAATTTATATTACCGTGCACCCCTTGTGCGTGTCGTCATTATACGACATGGCGTGGTAAAATAACTCGTCGACACTGCAGTTGAACCCGGTACAACCCGTAGTGGGTTTACTGTCCCCTTCATCATTGTTTCTTACACTTACCTTGGTTGCAGTGTTATAACGGTTTTAAAAACCGATTTTATCTGCGAGCGTAGCGTTAGTATGTTATAACTCGTTATTAGTAGTACCTATATGGTGTCCGTTTAACCGAATTCAAATATTTTCCACGAATTTATGGTGGCCTTATTTCCGTCATGATAATATTATTTGTTATTAAAATCCTTAAAATTGATTTACTAATAATGATTCAATCTACATTATTGGTACTATTTAACTACAGCGTATAATTGAAGAGTTCTGTAAATAATTTTTACAACTAAAGTGCATTAATTAATAATTGTAAGGTTGTGGTATTTTATTTTTTACCAATCGTTATTAAAAAACAATATTTTAAAATTAACAAAAAATATTTATAACTGAAAATAATGAATTTGTCTTAGAGGGCTTTCAGACGAGACTCTTTGCGGCTGGTCACTAAAATTGTGCTGTAAGACACAAAAAGTGTTTTATGCTAATCGTCTTTCACGCGAGTGTATTTAATTTTCTATATTTATTTTTCGCCCGACCATGGAAGTATAAGAAGCTATTTTTATTATTATTATTTTATTGTTTGATTAAAAGAAAACATTTAAAAAATAAAGAACTATTAGAAGCTCCACTAGATGCGTAGATTTGTTGGGGCTAGATTAAAATATATGATTATCATATCTTATCTTCCGATCTCCATAAGAGAAAAGTTTCATATTATTTTTGCATGTCAACTAATACTTGATTATTGTATAAGAAAGTGATATATTAAATAATTAGAGAGAGTATGTTCGAATACAAATGTCTCGTCTGAAGTGTAGATGAAAATTATTTCAATTAATTATTAAAATATTATTTATTGGGGCGTATCCAAAAAATGTATGTGGGTGGGATCCAGACGCGAATCCAAGGAGGGGGGCGAAAAGGGCATACGCTCCCCTCCCCCCAAAATCCCTAAAATAGGTTTAAAATATATTGGGTTTTCGATTATTTTCGTGGTTCAATACAAAGTAACATACAATTACGAAAAATAAAATAATATTATTTTATATTTATTGTATATTGACTAGTGTGTTGGTATGTTATAGCCACGGTTAGTAAATTTTGTACTTAAAAATAATTGCTTGAGAATGTTTTTTAATTCAATTTTTTATTTTATATATCTGAAGGCTATGGGCCAACATAATTTTTGTTGCTTTTACGTATTGTGTTACAATTCAGGCAAGTTAGTTGTAAGTAAACAATTTATTTTGCGCCCCCTCCGTAAAAAATGTCTGGATCCGCCCTTGGTGGAAGCGCATAACCATATATATATGTATACAAATAAGTTGTATCTTTAGAAACAAAGTTAAAATATATAACAACTAAAGGAATAAAATATCGTAACATAATATTATGGTATTACAAAGTAATAGTACCTATACTTTATTTTATTTATATAATATAATGTTAAGTTTTCGTTGTTTTTATTAAAAAAAATCTGTTATTTATATTTTTTATATTATTTTTACTGTCAATATTTATATTCTTATGGATATCGCTTAAGAGCCAATCTTGTCAACCTTTTTCTCCCATTTTTGTCCTTAACCAAGTTTTAAGTAGCCTTTAAAATAAAACACTTATTTCTGTTGTGACAGAAATTGGCATTCTAACTAAAATTGTAAGAAATTATTTGTATATTGGATAGTAATATTGTTCTAAATAATTTGATGTCTCATGAGTAGAATTTATATTTTGAAATTCAGGATTAACTAATAAAAAACTATTGTTTTATATTTCACGGAAATTACCGAGATGACGTGTAACACGCGACACTAACTTTCTACAGTAACGAAGATAACGTTATAATAATTTGTATTATAGTACACTATATAATATTATCGATTTATACAAGATACAGCACGATAAACAAGGTATAACACAATTATTGGTGTGTGGTTTGTATGCCCAAGAAATTACAACTGATTTTATTCGATATAAATTTTTCATATTATGCTATTGGTAGACGAAAAGTTTAGGATTCTTAAATAATTGAATAGTTTTTTTTCCATCTATATAAAAAAAAAAACTTTTTGAGGGATTGGGAGTGGCCCCCTCGCCTCTCTCTTTGGATCCGCGCATGGTTTAAACATTCCTTTACCTACGTTGAAGTTCATGTATTATCAATGGTTCAGATATAGCGGTGGATGACTAGAAAGGATAGGAAACACTAATTCGATGGCGTAATACACACGCTCCGTGTTTGTATTTCGCATGTACGCGTATATTCATAGTAACGTTATCGCGATTCTTTGCAGACCAGGCTGTTGTGCCGGTCACAAAATGTCTCATTTGAAAATTCTGCTGGTGCTTCAGTATCTAATTATTATTTATTGAATGGTTATAATTGTTTGAATCAGGCACCGGTAACCCGCGGCCCTCCAAATATATTTCATGGTGTTTAAAATTTTAATTTCATATTTTAAATTGTAATAAATCAAATCGAATGATGAATATTAGAGTGAGATAAGGTACGAGGGAGAACGTAATCTAATTTAATATAATACTTATATTTCCATGTAAAATAGATAAATATAATAGGAATAAAATTATATAATTAGACATATATCATGAGTACAATTTTTTTTATTAATGCGGCCTTTAATAAAAAATTGAAAAAAAATATGGTCCGCATGGTTAAAAATGCTGCTAACCCCGGGTTTTTATAATTAATAAGGTTTATAAAAACTTAAAAAAAATTTGAATGCTTACAACGGATTTGTTGTCAAATAATAATTTTTTACATAATTTGGGATTCCTTCTATGATGCATAATGTTGTGTTTGACCTTGTTGGATATTGAGCTCGGAAGGGTTTTAATTTATTTAAGTTCCCCTATTATGTTTTTGATTCCATATATCTTCTTCTCCTATATATATATATATATATAATCAATGAACGTTTATTTTTATTTTGTTTATTATTGTAAAATCACGAGATATTTTAAAATTTTTAGTAGCAATTTTCAAATGTTCTAGGGTATAAACATGGGTATTTAGTTTTAAAATTGCTGATTTTTATAATGAAATGCTCATGTGTAAACTTTAATTTTAACTATGGTTCTAGTATAAACTTCAATTAATCCTCCGTAAAATAAGCTTTTTAGTAGTATATTTAGGTTTATATTGGACTTTAATGGCCATTTGCACCAGTTTTATTTAATATTTAAATTACACTTAAAATTATTTAAGTAATGCTGAAAACTAAAAGTGTATTGCACTAACAAAAAACTATTTTCTAAATTACTTTAAGTCAGGCTTAAGTTAAGTAGATGTTTAACCGTGACTTATTTGGTTTAAGTCAAACTCATCTATAAACTTTTGATTTTTTATGATTATTGTTATCAAAAATATGTTAATTTTAACATAATTTAAAACAAAATCGTGTAAATGGAAATAGTAGTTGTGAAAGATTTTCTCTGTGAACGGTGCAGGCGTTATATTTATTCCAAATTTTTAACCAAGTATCTTTTTTTTGTTTCCAAGACGTTGCATCAGTTTTCTTACATTCTATAACATGTTTATATTTTTCACACAAGTTTAATAGAAGAAGAATTTCTTCAGGTGAATAATTTGAGAATCTTCCACGTTTCTGAGCACGTTCTCTATAAAAATTAAATGATACAATCATTTAATTGAATGTTTAAAATAGTATGAAGGTAAAGGCCAAAAACAAACGTTAATACTTACTCGATAACTCCCACACTCATATTAAAAATGCAAATAAAATTAAATATATTATAATATTTTGTCAACTGTAATTAAATAAATTATGTTATGAGTTTGTAACATACTGACAAACGAACGTTCAAATTTCGAACATGAATAATGCGATTTGCCGGTAAAGAATAAAGATATGACAATATTTGAGAATTTTCAAATAATAATATTATGACAGGGAAAGTGATAACAGAAAATGTATTCAATGCAGTGAAGCTCAATTCAATTGAAAAATTAACCTATGTCACGCCTTAATAAGTTTTATTCATATTTATTGATGCAATAATTTTTATGTTGTGTTGAACTTAGCATTAAGTATAACTTAAGTCATACTTAGTAAAAAAGAACTTAAGTATCACATTGGTGCAAATGACCATAAGTGTTTGGTTTTTTTTTTTAGAAATTTGTGAATGAAGATTTCACTGTATTCATTTTAATACTCCAGTATAACACTGGGATATTTTAAGATACTTTCTACAAGGCCATAATTATGTTTTTATATTTTTTTTTAATTTTATACAATGCATTTTTAATAAAATGATTATAAAATAATATAGTTTATAACTATATTATAGTTCATTCAATTGAATTGCATTATTGATTAACAATTTTATATTAGTAAATTTGAAAAAACAATCTAAATTTCTTTATAGCAATTGAGATGTAATTAATATAAATGTGAATTACTATACGATTATCTTATTTATTTAGAAAAAGAAGTATTAAATAACCGTTTATCTAATAATTAATTTGAATGAGTTTAATAAGTACCTAGATTTTACGTCAAAGGGAGATAATATGAACTATTTGCACTCATATGGACTGCTAGAGTTGACGCGGTAACTCTATAAGAGATGACAATTGTATCGGCTTTTTTTTAAAACAAGTAAATAGGTATGTATATATACAGGAATGTCAAGGATATTTGTGCCATCTTTGTCTGTTTCGTTTTTTGTCTCGCCCGCAGGCTGCAGCAAGTTCTGCGTGTTTGCCAATAATTTTATACACCTTTGACCTTGTGGCACAGTCAACTCTTCAAATTGGCAAAATAACACTACTGAATTGTAGCAATCATTTTATATATACACTAGAATTATTATTTGCTTATTATACTTACTAAATTAATAAGGTATAGGTTATTCCGTTATTCCATATGGTTAGTTATTTATATAACTCGTATTATCTGTGGTATTATAATGTTCCACCTCATGTGAAAGTACATTAAAAAGAAATTACAGAAATTTAGTTTTCATTCTGCAAATATTTAAGTGCATAATACTAATATAATAATATATTAGGGGTTAAATTAAAATATATGTATGCAAGGTTTAATAACATTAATTAATAAAATCTTTTAAAACATTATACATTTAATTAATAATTTTTCGTAGAATATTTTTTTTTAAAGAATTGTCTTAAAATTTCGAATTTTATTTTGAATTTTGGGTTTCATTTTCCGATATTTTGTAGAACTATAAATTAGCTATTATTATTTAAAATTTTTAAAATCAGAACTTTGAAAGTTTACCAATATTTAATATTATAATAAAGTAAAAGTAAAAATTAAATAATAGTAAACATTTACACTTATAGATCCATAGGTTAACAATTTTATAATTTACGAAAACGATTTATCTCTATCAATAATATAGTACTTTCTACTTATTTATGTTTGTAAAAATAATTAAATGTATTGCTTTTGTAAAAAATAATATGAATTCAACAAATTTTTATATGATTTTATTTAATAAAATATTACATTTATAAAGTTATAATTTTATTTAAAAAAAAAATGATTTTATAATATTATGAAAAATACATATAAGATATGTATTAATAATTATATTACTATAAAAATATTTTTATATAAACATTACAACCAGTGGCATATTTACAGTGGGGGTCTAGGGGTACTGGATCCCCCCCTCAGAGCAAAAAAAAAAGAAAACAGATTCATGTTTCTGTAACATAATTTAGTAATAAGTATAGAACATAATTAGTATGTTATGTTATTCTAACTACGGTTTCCAAGCTAAATATGAAATGCGATAAAGACAAATAGTTATTAGGCAATTGGCGATCTTTAAACTTCAAAGATACAAGTATGACTGAAATATAAACTATCGCACAGAAAAACAGTCACAGACGACTGGATTTATTATATAAAATTATATTATGAAACACGAAATATTATATATATATATATATATTGTAATAATTAATATAAATAATTTTGTTTCTTGAATTTGATATTTTGAATAGTTAGGTAAAATATTTATGAAAATTATGTAAATTTTAAATTCATAGTGGATTATATTAACTGTGTCGAATAAATACATTATGATTCGTTGAAGTCTGAAATAAATGATTATTTTTCTGATCTGATTTATTTTGTTAATATAATACGAGTACAAAGCTATGACAATTTATCGTACATCAGACTTAAACTAGATTCTATTATTAATAAAGGTTACTGTTGTATATGTAATTTTCGGTGGATTTTATCTACCCAATATTTAAATATCGTGTAATTTTTAACAGACTGTATAATTTCAATGGTTTAAATGTTGAATGATAAATGTATTGTAAAGTCTAATAAATGGATAATTCGATTTAATGTAATCTTGATACTTTACGTAATATTATAATATAAACAATATATTGGTATGATTTACAGAATGGTTTACTTTTTAGATTCTGAACGGAGTGATGGAATCTAATGGTTTTACAATGATGTTTGTTTTTTTTTATTTTTTTTTTATTTTTTATTTTTTATTTTATTTTTTATTTATTTTATTTTTTATTTTTGTGTCTGACGACACCTTTTTTGGCAGTAAAAATGCTTCGATTTGCTTATGTAGCAACTTTTTTGAAAGGAAAGTGAATCTAGTTGGTACTTTGGGGGGTCAAAAGTAAAAAATTTTCAATATTTTTTAAATGCGACGGGAAAAACCCTAAAAAATTAAGGGAAAAACTGGAGTTTTTACGCAAAACCAGTTTTCGACAAAATCAAATTTTTTATTTTGCTATAACTCAAAAACTAATCGATGTAAATACTTGAAATTTTCACCACAGATTAGCGTTCTCTATATACCGTTAAATTTTCAAAGTATTTTGACTTTTATTGAGCTATTTATAGACAATTGAAATTTTCAATTTTTTTAAGTATTTTTTTTTAAAATTACGATTAAATTTTTTTGGCCGGCCAGAAAATCTTGAAAATTTAATACAAGGTTTCTTAGAAGTGGTTCCTTAACTGATAAAAAAAAAAATCTAAAATCGTAAGTCACAATTTTTTTTTATAAGTGCTCAAAGTTCCAATTTGTATAAAATGTGTATTTTGGCTCGTACAAAATACTTGAAAATTTAATAGAAGATTCCATAGAAGTAGTTCTTATTGTCATTCAAAAATTATTAAAATCCATTGGCACAATTTTTTTTTAAAAACGTTTGAACAGCGAATATTGAAAAACCATAACAACTTGAAATTTTCACCAAATCTTTATATTGACGATTTCTATACATGGTTAAGATTTCAAAATATTTTGACATATTTTGACTTATTTATAGACAATTTAAATTTTCGATTTTACTAAATTTTTCGTTTCAAAATAAAATATACTTATTACAATATTTATAAATAACATTGTATTGTATTCTAGACAAACATATCATCTCCGTTCAGAATCGTTTTTCGTATACAATGATACCTATCATTGAATTCAAATTTAACAAATCCTATATAATGACCTATCCTATGAAGAGTCGCACTTCATACCCAAGTGTACAGCAGAGCGAGGCCCATCCGGTTCTTTTTACTATATGTAAATATATAACCCATAAATACTTTGAAATGGAAATGAAAATGATTTCTTTTTACTCTTAAGTACTCGTAACAAAATAAAATTATTAGGAAGTAGGAGGTAACTATAAATATAGACCACTCTTTTGTGCATCTTTATTGTATAATTATTTTTTATGATTTATTTTAATATTAAATTATGAATAAAATTTGACAACCTTTTATGTGCCTATAATTTAATCATTTATATTTTTTTGTTACGTATGAAATATAAACATTATCCAAAAAAAGAATAATAACAAAAATGTGCATGATCAATCAACTAAGTTCTTATAATTTAATACAAAATTGATAACTCAAATAGTTAATAGTTTTAAAATATTTAAAATACATATAAGACACTATTTTAATTTTAGACGGGTTGAAGATCAATTGCAATTATTGAAATACGTCGAGCAACTACTTTCTAAATTAAATAAGTAAAATTTAAAATTTAGCAATAATTTACCATTTGGATAACATAATTCATAATAATTCACAAATACTCTTTAAGTTAAGTTAAGTTTATTTGTAATATCGGCAACTGTATATACATATAGTCTTTGAATTTTAAAAATATTATAATAATTTATTTTTATTACTGTAGTCTAAAACAAAAAAATACTAGAAAGTGTCAAAAATAAATTTATAAGTATTACAAAATGGAAATTTAAACAAATTAAATATTTCAACTAATTTCCGTTAAACAATATTTGATGTTTATTCAAAGATGTTTTAACATAGTTTCGAAATATTTTAATGAGGTTTGAGTTGTTGATAGGTACTTGAAATTTTTAATTTTCACAAATTTTAGATGCTTCTTTTTTGCAAAAGTTAGAACATAAAGATCGACTTACCTAGTTAAAAAATTTGGTTCTCCTGTTCTATCAACCATATTTAATAGTATAAATTGATCCATCTATCTCTTTCACTCAAAATCATTTTTTTGAGAATAATGGTGAATTAGTTTTTAATTTAAAAGATTAATATAACAATAATATTAATTCATCACTGTATTTCAACCGACCTAGGAGCCTCGTTATTTTTTTTTTTTTTTTGTAAACTTGAGTGTTAAATTATTTATAATTTTAATGTGATTGCAAATAGCAATTTTATTAATATATTTTAATTTTTTCTTTTTCTTTCTTTTAATGCACTATAATATATACATCATGTAAATAACTAATATTTTTATCAATATGTATAATAGTTATACGATTTTTATTTTTGTTTTACCGAGATATATTTTACTTATTTGTTGTTCGTGGTAATTGCATTTAGTGAGAGTAGCAACTAAAATTACATAATGAACAGCAACAATATTTTTTATATAATTTTTAAATATTTAGGCGAAATAAGAAATAATAGGTTTCATGTATAATATTATATGGGTATTAACCCCTAACCCTTTTGCAAAGTTACGTTAAAAATATTCTGAATGTCAGTGACGTAATGGACAGACTAAAAATCATAAATTTACAATATCGAGTTGGTCGAATAGACATTTTATACTGAGACTCAAAATGTTTTCATCGTCCCACTATTTATTTATTATTATTGAAACAATCTATATTATTGATAGGTTACACTATATAGAATACTGTCTATAAATTCTGTCACCAAAACTGTTGTACGCGTATAATTTATACATGTATATTACCAAAGTATCAACTGCTTAATATAATACTTATGTGTTACGTCATTATTGGAGCTTATAACAAAATAATATTATATAATTTATTGGTAAACCTTATATCTTATCAGTTGTCACTTAACCCATTTTCATTGATTATATTTCATAAGAAAGTCGATGTTGTTTAATATTGTTATAGCTAATTCATTTAATCGCTATTGTTTACTAATTTTATACAAATAAATAAAAATAAATTTGAGTATTTCAGCAATACAGAAAAGTACATTAATTGACTATTTATACAAAACATCTAAACTTAATTATGTTTATGATGTTATTTTATTCTATCCCTATTTCTTGTTACATTTTGATAAAAATATACAGTGGTAATTAAACAAAAGACACATCTTAGGGCCATGTGAAGTCGCGTGAGAGGGTAAGATAGATATACAAACTAAAAGAGATTGAGTGAGAGGAGTAAAAGACAGAGAATAAGAGTGAAGAGTAAAACGTGCAAGTCAATTAGTTCTACTGCGGTGTTGCCACATACTATCTATACTAGCATTTGACACGGCAACACTGCGCAGGGAAAAAACCTCGGTCCTCGTTGTGTGGTCGGTGCCTGTGCGTATGTGTGCTCACGAGGGAGAAGTCTCCTGTGGCCCCGTCTACAGTCGTAACTTCGCAGTATTTGTCGGCTGTTCTGGTGTTTACTGTATCCGTTCATTCACATTTTTCACTCTCTCCATTACTCTCACTCCTTTATTTTACTCTCTATCCTTCTTTTTCTCTGTTTTGTTTCCTAATATTATCATTATTATTTCAAAAATATTTTATTATTGCAAAAGTATTAAAAACGCAAATATACACACATACACACATATATTTATATATATATATACAATTGAAATGTATTTATACTCCAACGTATAGTAAATATTGTTTGGTTATTGTCAATTACATATCTACACGTTCAATTTTTATTGACATTTTTGTGCTCTGGTATAATTGGTTTTATTGATAATTAGTTTGATATAGTGAACGCATTTAAAGATGTGGCAGTTTATTTATAATTTGAGTTAAAATGTTTTAAAGTGATTTTTATTCTTCACTGGTGTTAGCGTGTGTGCGTGGAATTTTGGTTTACTACGGTGGGTGCGTCATCAGGATCTCATTATTTCCGGTGAGTGACACCGAATGATATTAATATATTGAGATTATAATTTATATGCTTACTGATATTTTGTTGTATCTTATGATCCAGTCCTCGACTTTCTTACAATTGTTATTTAGATTATAATGTATGTAAATAATTTTAAATTCTGGTGGATTTGATCAATATTTTGGCCTAAATTTTGTATTTTATATTAATATATTACAACAAAAAATTATATAATTCTGTGTTAAAATATAATTGTCATTCCCTACATTGAAAATTATGCATTTTGTTTTTGAAATTCACGTGACATAAATAAAATGGTAAAATTACGTATTATATAGGTAAGTAGTCAAGGCAACACCCACGTTAACGCGTTTTCATTTTCTTCCCTCTTACTGTAACGCTTTGCCCCTTGTGTACTTCGACTTGGACTTTGGAGGGATGTTTTGAACATTTTTTTTTTTTCTAAAAAATTTACTGTTTTGTTAAAAACTATGCAATTCTTATATTCCATTTCGCTTTTGACGTTAGTATTATTAGTTGTATTTTTTATTTATGCTAGAATTAAAAATAGTAATTTATTTAGTTGTTCATAATACCTATTGTAATAATTAATCTTAATTAAATAACCTTATATAATTATTAAAATATAAACAATATAATTCTAAGTGAAGTTAAAACCCTATTTTTTTATGACTAAATTTTACAAAAATTATATTTTTAAAAAGTAAAAGTAGTCTATAAGTTGTATGTTGCTGTTAGTAGATTAAAGATTAAAAATTATTACCATTAACTATTTTTGTAAAGTAATCGATAAATCTATGAAGTGTACACCACACATTTTTTAAAAGTAAATAGTGATTTTTTTCTTTTGATATTGATATGAAAATGTCTATGGTTATTTTTATATTTGAAATATACTTTGTACTCTGACTTTTAAATTATGTAAGTCTTATGATTATATTTATATACATACATACATTTTTGCTTATAAAAATATAATGCCTGATATGATATTATGAGCTATGACCATTACATTTTGGGAAAATAAAGTTAATTTTTTTTTGTTTTAACAATCAATCATTGTATTGCATATAAATTTAAGTGTATTTTTGATTTGCTGGAGTTTACAAATGTCTGCGAGTAATCGTAAAGAGCAAATGCAACACAAATCGACTACTCATAAAAAATAAAAATAAATTATTAAATTTCGTAATTCCAATTATATTATGCTTTTACCACTAAATATACTTCTCAGATGACTTCTATGTATTAAATATGATATAGTAACACATATACATTATAAATATCAAACCTTCCCCCTGAATCATGTTTCAAAAATTGTAATACGTTTTAGTATTACTTAACATAATTCGTCTATACAGTGTATAATAAATCTTATTATAATTTAACTTCAGAAAAAGTTTAACTATGTATTTACTTTCTTTATATTCTGAGTATTAAAGGTGAATTAACTCAAAATGTTCAGTAATTGTAATTATTAATTATTTAATTAAATTTAATCGAGCTGTTCTCGTAAATTTCCGTTTATACTTTATGTGTACCTTCTCGGGTGTGTGTATAGATAATATAATATATTTTATTTTAATGAAAAAACTAGTTAATATTTGAACTCCGATTATTTCTTGGTATATTATTTGTATTCAAAATTGTAACAATAATCACAATTAGTAAACACATAATAAAATTAAAATAACTTTCCAGTTCCATAATGACAATCATCTTTTGTGTTACTTCTCCACCACTTTTTCTCGTCACACTTAACTTTATACACATATGTATTGCGCCGTCTGTTCCTTGACATCAATTCAGCATGTTTGAATAGGTTGACAACCGTAACTGCTGCAGTTGGTCCTTGTAAAACAAAACAAATAAATACATTTTAAAAAAAAAAATAGTTATACATAGTTAAAAATATTATAATATATATTTTTTAATTCTTAAGTATGTGGTATTTCACGGCTGTCTTCAATTGAGTTATTTAAAATAAATAAAAAGTTATTAAAAAGTTATTAAAAAATTAAAAATTTTTAAAGAATTTAAATACATTAAGTGAATCATAATTTTAATTATAATCAAAAATACGTTTTGTATCTCTCATAGAAAATAGAGAGAATATTTACCTAACTCATATTTTAAAACTTTCCATAAAGCATTTACCTCAGTTTATGAAATTAATTCTAAATCATTTTTTGATTCTCCGCCAGTTTTATATTTAGATCTATAGAAAATTAACTTTTAGATAGATACATTTTCATTTATTTTAGAAGATACGCGTTTAATTTTCTTTAAATTATATTTTTAAATATTAATATATTTATAAATTACATAATTTTAAAATGCTATGTTGTTATTTGAAAACAATCAAAATTTAATAAAATAATTTTTATTTTTAAACTATTTTAAAATAATGTGAAAATATGCTTATGTTTAACTAGTTAATTTATTGGGAACTAGGAACTTCGATACTATTATTTTAGAATATTTTTCAGAGTCACTATTTATTATTGATTTATTATTATTTATTATTTATTTTCTAGAATAAAAATTTAGAAATAAAATAAATCTAAGAATAAAACAAATGATTATGGTGGTTACAGTATATTTTGAAGTATAAAAGTAACGTTTCATTGTTAATTAAATCTTTGTTGCTTTATAACGTTATAATATTTGAACAATTTAATATATTAATGTTTTGCTATCCAAAGTTAGCAATATATTTGAAAAAATATTGGTAAAATTTTATAAACTTCTTATAAAATATAACTAATATGATAGTTTGCACCTGCCATTTATGAAGTTTTTTCAATTATTATACCTTTTTCCGATCTTAGCATGTGAAAAAGACCATTAAAGACGTACTATAAAACCCCAAAGGGATAAAATATGAGTTCTTTATATACATATATAACGTCAAAAAACGGGTCCGTCCCAATTTTACCCCAAGGTACACTGAACCCCTTGTTACAAGCCATCTGGTCGCATTCATCTGAATAACAGGACGCATTTTTAAGACATGTGTTTTGTAAAATATTTACTTATTTTGTTTTTAAATGTACGAGTATAATCGTAATATATTAGGTATTAATATTACCTTCAATTATTTTTTGGTTTATATTAATTTTGAAAAAGGTTATTTCAAAATTAATATTTTAATGATTTATAGTTAATTAGTGTACAATTTTAATACACGTAATTCAAAGATTTTATATGTTCATTTGTATCTGTTTTAAGAGCTGTTTTTAAATCGAAAAAATTATGAAGATAATTGATTATCATAAGAGTTTTTTGCTAACGTACAATATCAGGGCATATTCTCTTTCCTTTTTGGCTCCCGGGGATTAGGGCTTATTCCTAACTAGGTCAACACTGGTTTTGATACCACCACTGTTAAACTTATCTAATTGCCCTTGGCACTCAACTCGTCGGTCATTTCCGTTACATGTACTATCGATGTTTCATTATAAAATATTACTTATGTCTTAGAAACATGATTAGGACTAATGAGTATGAAAAAAAAACAAATATTTTCAAAGATTAAAATTAAATATTACGTAAAATGTTAACAATAATTGTCATATCATGATAAAAATTTTATCATGACTAAGTCATGAGAGACAAAAATAAATTTTCTCCAAAATTACTACACTTTAGCATTATATTTAATTATATTAAATAATAATTATTAAATATATTGAATAATAATTATATTAAATATAATGCTAAAGTGTAGTAATTTTGAAGAAAATTTATTTTTGTCTCTCATGACTTAGTCGTTCAATATTTTATTACCCAATTACTGCATTATAATTGCTTAACACTATCGTTGTGAAACTGATTGAAAATATAATTTAACCAATTTCGCTTTCGCGGTTTTTCACTCTACATGTTTTGCCTTTTATCTCTGACACGTCCTCCTCTAATGACGACGTACACGTAAAAATAACTTTCAAGTTTTCATTAATTGTACGTTTTTTACAAATCAACAAAAATTTACTGGGTTTTTAAATGAAAACTATATGTAGGTATATATATAGTTCTTCTACGTCGTATCATTTAAGAGTACATAACATATATGAGTAAGATTCCCATGTGTTTTGTTACCATGGGGTGTAACGGTACGATAGGAGGGTGGATGAACCCTGGAATACACCGTAAATATATGACCCTTCTCTATCCATAGAAACAGCTGACGAGAGAATTATTCTGCAGATGCCTCTATTCGAGGTGGGAAAAACGGTCTTTTGCTTTAGGGATAATTTTATTGAAACCTGTACTATGCTGATGTAAATAATATTTTAAAATATTGTTTTGTTTTTAAAGTAAAATATTAGGTACATTATTGAATAGTTTCAATTTATCTCAACTAGTGGTAGATTAAGTTAATCATTTATAATTTTCGTTAATTACAGTAAAAAAAAAATAAATAAATAAAATAATTAATATAATAATAAATTATTTAAATATTTAAAAAAAAAATTGTTTTAAATTTATATTTTGCATAAATTACTATAAAATTAGTATTAGACTTAAAATGATCGCGTTTTAAATATATCATGAAATTAATAGAATATGAAGAACCAAAATTATTACAAAATAGAGTCTAAGTTCTACTTTTTAATTACTTTTAGAACATACAATTATAATAACTTAAAAATTAATATTAATATAATTTCATAATTTTTTATTTCATTTTACAGAATAAACTGTGATGTATGTTTAGTAATAAACTATGTAAACACTCATTATTATTAAAATAAATTATACTATCTAACCCTTGTATTCAGTCGTTTAACAAAATCAATGAATTTTTGTATTAAATTTGTAGTTAAAACTAGAGAGCGAAATGAGATAAGTTTAATATCCTGTCCAGTGGGCAGCATTCTGTGTTTTTAAGTATATTTTGACCTAATGCATAAATAATACAATGAAAATATAGATTCTACACAAAAGGTCAATAATAATATGGCTTATAATCTAATCAAATTACAATTCCGGTCATTGGCCCGGAAATCGAAACTGGGCTTTTCAATCTACACATGTTTACAAATTTGTACGCATTTGTTGAACAAATTGGCTTTTATTAGAAATATGTCTATAAAATTATATGTCAATTTGGTATTCTTTGAATTGCAGTACTTATATATTATTACGTGTCTTGTAGTTTAAGTACATCAGTTTATAGTGTCTTAATAGTCTATATACTATTACATATGAAGAGCTTCAGAGAAAAACGATAATGGTTAATAATCCTTTAGGAACACTTTAGTGTTAAGTATAGCAGTTTTTAAGTTTCAGAACTCAAAAAAACTAAAGAAAAAAACAAAAAATTAAAGAGATAAAATACGAAATAATTAAAAAAAAAATGTTTTATGATGTACTACAAATTTTTGATTAATTCATTATTTTTTTGGTATAGTTTTCAATAATAATTAATGTTTTATAATATAACATCTTTTTAACTTATTTGGCAATATCTTGCGTTATCTGTCATCAGTATATAACATCAGTATCTGGTTATTGCTATAGTATTTATATATATATATATATATATATATGTGTGTGTCTATACTATTTCTTTCTATATATACTGTTTACCATTTCTCATTTCTCTGTAGGTACTTACAATTTTGTCACTAACAATTAGTTTAGTTGTGCTGATGTCTTTCATATTCATTCATCAATTCTCTATCCAGTTTTTTATTTATTGCATAACATTTTTATACATTTCCTCGTGCTGTATTTTAATGATTTGTTTATTTATTTTATTTTAATTGTAATATAGATTATATATATATATATATATATATATGAAATTTAACTTTAATGTTTCGTCATAAATTGTTTTCAAATATTTGTCAGACATTGTTTTGACAGGCCTGTTAATGCTTAATAATTTTTATATATTTTTTATGTTTATTATTAGATAAATATATGAGTATATTTATTATACCATACTTTTGTATTTAATAACTTTTAGTATTTTATAATTATTTATAAACTTTATTATTTATTATTATACCAAATAAAGTAAGTAAATTTAAAGTATTAGTTGTAGAAACTACAACATATATTGCACAGTTTTCACGCGCTATCTTTTCTGTCTTAATAGTTTTGTATTTCTCTGGAAATGTACTTATTTCAGTTTTATAAAAATAATATTATAATATTGTTATACTAATTTGTCATCTTTATTATACTGTGGAATGTGTAAATTAAATAAGTTTATGTGCAGTTTAAGAAACTTTTGTATATTTAAATAATACATTCTATTTATCTTATAAGTAAAAGACAAGGTGTGTATCTAAAAACCTAGTGTTTTGTTGTTTATCATATGATATGAATTAATGCAAAACTGATAAATATTTTCATTCTGCTAAGTAAAATATTATATTATTTTTTATGTTAACTTTATTGAAATTTAAATGTTTCATTTATGATATATTGTATATAAATTCTTGTGTTTAACTTTCAAAAAGTATTAATGAATTATGAATTATTATCTATTGAAGGAAATATTTAAATTATTTTCGCAATTTTTAATGTTACTAATAGATTAGAGATTTGAATCTATCTACCGAAGAATAGTGTTATAAAATAGTAATAATAAAACGATTGTCCAAGGCCAACTACGTAGTAGCCGTAGCGACAGAATATGTCGTATCGTCGTTATTGCAGCCGTGAGTCCATTTGAAGGTTGTAATGAGAGAATCACAAAACTAATATGATTGGTAGTGTGTATCAGTGGGAGTGCAATGGATCAGCCCGATCAGGTAAAAAGAGGGAGTTACTATGTATAATACATCGTCGTCATGTATACCTTATTCGTGAGAAGTACTGCAGTCACTCGTTATGGAATAAAAAATAAATTGGATTTCTGAAAGAGAAGTGTTAAGAGGATGGACAGACGGGTGGTTGATAGAATGCCAACACTGTTATGTTATTACTATTTTAATATTATTATTATAGTATTATTGTTATTATAAATTGCGTACCTATCAATAATATTGTATATTGTTCGGATCATAAATGTATATCTACTATGGTTTTATCCTGTTCAATATTGGCCTTGATTATTTTCTAGTGTATTGTGTATTAGTATTCACAGAATCCGGCAATTTATTTGGCATACATCATAAAATCTCCTAAAAATTTTCAATTTTTGAGTTCAGAACATATAACAATATATAATGTGTCTTTCACACTTTTTTTAGTTCACTACTTTTTATACGATTCTTTTATTTTTTACACCTAGAGTTTTTCATTAATCATATTATAATTAGATTATCATCCCTAACATTATATAGTAATTATAACTTTTTTTTAAGCTTTAATTGTATTGGCTATAAATTATATACATATAAAATAATAACAATTTTTTCTTTATTTTTGTTATTCAAATCTTTTTAAATAACGGCTTTTATTTGTCAAACCTTGCTCACAGAATTATGAAAATTTTGGACGATTTTTCTTTGAATTCGTACTTTATTACTATGCGTACCTTTGCTTCGCTTAGAATTTAAAAAAATATATTAAGTATAATGCTTTATGTAAGTAATTAGAAATTTTTTACTCATATTAGTTATTTTAAATTAAATATTTGAAAATTATATTTTATTGAAAACTTTTATACTCTCTCTTTATTGACTTATTCATTCCGTTTTACTTTATAATATATAGATAATTTTAATTATGACAGAACACAGGTAATTTAATCCATGATTGTTTATACTCAAAACCAAAATCTTATTGTTAACTATTTAATAATGTACGAAGAAACCTTTACAATTCAAAACCATTTCTGATTTACTCTTAGGTGGATTTGGTTGCTGAACCAATTGTCGATAAAGTTTAATAATTAAACACGGAAAACCAATTGTAATCATATGTGTTAATATGTCATATGTGTATTAATATGATAAAAAAAATTTACGGGGTTACTAAATAGTGTCAAGTGCGCGTGACCCCGTCTGAAAACCATAGAAAGCACTCACTCATTTAGGTGTCTATCTGTGTAGCAGTACGTGACGTACCGTCCAACTTCCTCTCTATATCGATGTTCTTTAAAAGCTTTTTGCGAATTGCATGATCCGATGACGTTTTGCAACAGTTTAATGTCACGCAATCTATAAATAAATTACAAAATGCATCCTGCACGACGCATCATCCCATGCGTAAAGCATATACGAGTAAAAATGTTATTCGATAAATCAGTGGCGAACGCAGGGGAGTGTTTTGGATGTTTAAACCCTCCCCAAAATTATATAAAAATATTTTCGAAAACAAACGCAACATTTTCTACAGTTCATATTCTGAATTAGTTTTTTATAAACTTACAAGATAATTAGATATACACTATATATACACTGTATATACTATAAGTATCTAAAATAAAGAGTTAACACAATATGAATTGTATGGTATTTATGAACATTCTAGTTTTTCAGCCCCTCTCCCCGAAATATTTTCCTGCGTTCGCCCCTGCGATAAATGCAACGACAGTGGCCGATTGTTTGATTTTTGTTTTTGTCGCCGGCGCACAGTTAAGCACGTATACGAAACCGTATTGGTAAGTTTAAATCTTAAAAAAAAAACCGCAATGGACTGCAGCGGCGATGGTGATGTATTTAGTCGACCGTCGTAAAATCCTATTGTATTTCTGTAAATCGTAATAACCGTAAAAGTACTGTCCGATGATGAACCCAATACTGTCGTCGTCACCAATGACCATAACCTTGGACAATGATGATAACGTTGTAGACTACAGGGCGCGTTAGTGTGTTCTGCGATTGTGTTTAACGAGCACCGTGCCGATTCACGTGCACGGGCACTTGAGCGCTTCTCTGCTGTTGTTTCACTCGTTGTGCCAATCCACGGGTTTCGCGGGACCGTGAACGGCTGCTCGTCGTCGTCGGTTCCTGTCTTATTAATAGCATATTATTAAGATCTTATTTCTCCCTCCTCCGACTACTCGTGTTCTCTTCGAATGTTGACGGCATTTTTCTTTTCTGCCATGCCATCATTGTCGCAGCGAGCTACCGTCGCCGCCACGATGTCGACGAATTTATACATTATACATTTAACACTTTGTTGTTTTTCAGTCGACCGAAACGCCCGGCGTTGTTTCCGCCCTCATCCGGGACAGTCGGTCGAAGACATGTTATTTCCTCCCATTTATCATCGCTCTACCTAATCGCAGCTACTTATGTTTAAATTTCACGCGGGCTCACTGTATACGCATTCTTGTTATTTTTAAAAATAAGTCGCCGATAGATGGCAACCGTTTCTTTGTATACCTATGCATTATAATTGCCTGTAGTCTGTATGTTATATTGTTTCCTATTATAAAACTTATGAGTTTTATGTTGTAAATCACAATAATTAAAAAAGGAGTATCAATCAACTCAAGATATGATTAACTGATACAGAAATTAAGAATATTAGTCACTACCATTTATGTAGGCCTTAATTAATTTAATTACAATTTATTGTATGATTAAAAAATATTCTTTTTCGTACGTACAATAATACAACATGATATAATAATCTCGTACGTGGAAACTTTAATTATTACCTACTCATTTATACTGCGTAATTTCAGATAAAAATCAAAACTTATATAATTCAGTTGAATTCTATATTTTGTAGTATTATATATTAATTTCATTAAGAATAATTTTAAAATAATGTGTATTTTCATTAATTATAAATTACTAGCTGAACTATGACTATGCACGAGACAGTTTTTAAAGGTTTATTACTTTACACTATAAAAATCATAGTTAACTTGTAATTGTTATTTATAAAACAAATAAAAAGAAATTTCAAATAATCGGTATGGTAGTTTTGGTTTTATGCTAAATTACTCGTTTTTCTATCAAATTTTCAATTGGCAATCGTCTTTGCTAATCTCAATATTTTTTAAAATTCTTTCTTATTGCACAACTAAAGTATTGGAGAGATCACTATGTCAAATTTTTAGTTCAAACATTTTGTCGTTTATGAGATGTAGCGATAATCAATGAGTGAGTGGTATTTGCATTTTATTTCAATTAGATTTTTATTTATAGCTGAATTACCCCGCGTTGCCTGATAAGAAAATTATGAGTGTTCAATTCCGTTTGGGTGTTACTTGATGAGGAAGTTATACCTTTTAAAATAATAATTTGTATTGCATTGTATTAGGTAAATATTAAATATAGTCATACAATCAAAAAATTAGCGAGTTTCGTTTTTAGAAGAGAAGATAGTCGCTCTTGGAAATTATTTTCAGTTTAAACGTTAAAACGTTCACCATTTTCTAGATGCACACTGAGGTGTGTGATGTGAGGTACCTTCTGTTTTTATGGTTATTGTAGGAACAGCAAAGCAACAACTGTTCGTTCGGGCCTTATAAGGTGAACTGATGCTTTCCTTTACTATTTTTCATGACAATAAGTAGCTTAAATTTTTCTCCGAGGTCTAATTTCCCTCTGTATCAAATTTCATCAAAATCGACTTAGTAGTTTTGAAATGCATAAAGGACATTGGTAAAAACAATTTTTGTGTTTTGTAGATTTAGAGAACTAATTCGCATAATATACATTCTATTATTAGTTTTTTTATTTATTTTTAAAACTGTGTGTGTAGGTACAATATAATTTGTTGGGTTTATCATTAATTTGAGGGTAGTTGGTAATGAATAGGACTTTTTGTTCTAAAAAAGCACAAAAAATGTAAGCACATATGCACTGAAAATATGCTTTTATATTTTCTTTTAAAGCAATTAAAAATGTATAAATCATTTAAATATTGCGTAAAATTAAATCGTTTTTATATCTTACTTTAATGTCACAATAATTTCTGTATAGGACTCTACCGTCAGTTTGAAACACATCTACATCAAATTCAGATAAATAACTCTTTAACCGAAAATTTATCTTTCAAAATTTTAATGTTATAACAATACACGAATTACAAACAGATGTACATATACGCTAACGGCAGAATTAAGACTAAATGGCTAAAATATTTAATTATTAAAGAACAATTATTAAAAATCAGTGCAATGAAATTTTTTGGTTTCGTCATATCGGAAATATTATGATGTAAACGTGTTTACTGTTTAAAAATAAAATTAATCTAATCGGCGACCTAATCGGAGACGTATTTCTAGGAAAAACATGTGTCTGGGAACAGTTAACAATTATATATTATTATATGATTTATATTTATCATCTATATTGATCTATATTATGTATACAATTATATGATCAACATTTTTTTTTAATTTTATAATATTATGATTGTATACTAAATGAAATAAAAATGTCGACGGAAAAATATTGATAAAATTTATAATTTGCATCTAAAAATATAAAATGGAAGAAATATGCCCTAAAAACAAAAAACTCGAATTATGTATTTATATCCTAAATACAATTTTAAGGCTAGCAATGTTACAAGCCTTCTATCAATATTAATGAAGTTTAAGTGCATTTTAAATTTAAATATTTTTTGTGTCAGAGGTTACTGTTGATCCAATGATGATTCTAGGATACAAATTTCGAACAGGCATGAACGAATTTAAAAATAAGCTATTGAATCACTGTTAATTTATAATCATCAAATTTTATTTCTTAAAAATTAATGCGTGAAAAAAGTGAATACTCAAAATTGTACAAGTAGATTTTCTTTGTTCTTTAAACAAAATGTAGTTTATTATATATTGTAAATATCAACTATATTTTTATTAATTATTACAAAATAATATACACATATTTAGGAAATAGGGACTTATATTAAATTTGAAATTGTAATCTTCTATTTTTCATTTTTCTAAATACTTCTAGAACTGAATTTGGATCTTTTAACAGCTTTTCAAAGTTCTCATTGTTTAGAGATAATATAGTTAGGTTGCTTAATCTTAAACTTTGCATTATATCTCTCATTTAAGTTTTGTTTTAATATACCACATAAAAGAAAAATTAATTTTAGTTCTAGCTGAGAATACAAGTATTATCTTAGACAATTCAAATATTTTTGTATTATTAGTTGGTAAAGGCTTCCACGTAACTATTTCGAAGCGTTTAAAAATAGTGATTTCCCAATTAATCATTGATTTTTAACAAATTCATTATTATTAGTATGTGGTTGATGTATGTTAAACAAATTTTGTTATGTTACTTAAAAAATCTAGATTTCAAAATTCATTAGACTTCGGGTTACATGCATGTATATTTTATAGTATTTCATTTCATTGCTCGTGTTATGTAAAATCTTAAAAAAACAGTTTATTGATTTTTGTTCAACATTTATTACGAATACTGAATAAAAGTATTAAACACACTAATACACCTAATACGTACACTAATATGAATAATATTCTTATCAACAAAAACATTAACGTAGCGTCGCATCTGTGCCAGCACACGAACGGTGGACAGGACATTGAACTTTTTAACTAATAAATGTCAACAATTTTGATACGGGCAGGTGCCCACCTTGCCTATATACTGGAACCGCCATTTCATTGATCACTTAATGATAATCCAGCCTGGATAGTAACACAAAGTTAGATTGTCTAGCTCTTATAATCCAACTTATCATGTTAATTTCAAACAGTATACCAAATTGATGGAAAATTTTCTTTAGTGGCTGTAAATTATTTAAGCTAATTTTGGACCTCTGATGTATCTCTCTTTCCTTTCCCAATTTCGTCATTCGTGATAACACTTATAGCGAATCAGTATACGATTATTACTTATTGCTGTTAATGATTATGAGGAAGAGATATAGTTTTCTTTTCTTTTTATAACTCTGTATAGTTGATAACCGACAATCCCTTTACTCGTTAATAGTATTTCATAAAAAATCTATCAATTGGCATTCGATGGTGTAAACGTTTTTTATTGATTTAGTTGATTGTTTTTATTATTTGTTCGCGGATTAAGGAAACCGCGATTGGAGTAAACTTACTATTAAAGTTATATTTTATGTCTTCCGGACGTGTAGGCTTATGTTTTACATACAGTGAAAGAAATACTATATTGGAATGCCGGCGATACGAGAGCGCAGAATTAATAAATATGTGTTATTGTAGTATATGTGTGTGTGTGTGTGTGTGTGTGTGCAGAGCATGGCTGTCGACTAAAGGGGGACGACAAAAAAGATCGATGATGTTCGGACGATGGGGAGAAACTTAAATTAGAAGGAGGGGTAAAATTATCGTCACCAGTGGGTGCGCCCATATTTATTTTGGGGTGGTGGTGACGGTGGGTAGCGTTTAGCCCAGGGTTGGAAAAATTGGAGCGCAGGCGCAATCGCTGCTGCTGCTGCTGTCGCCGCCGCTGTAGACTGGTGCGATACACATTTCACGTGTGCCCATGCGCGTACAACGGCAACAGGAGCAAAACTGCACGGGTTAACCCAGGTCAGTGATGACACACTGAATTTTAACACATTTGGCCGTTACTACCGCTGTAGTCGTCATTGACGACGTCTGTGCAAACACGTACAACGCACATGCCAATAATAACGCGGTTTTTTACGCGGGATTTATTGCGCGCACGAATACGCTTGAAACGCACATGGTCGTTGATTATAAATTACAATATTGTTGTGTATTGTCTGTATAGTCTGGGAATAGACTACGGTTAGACACCGACGCGGAATAATGTACTTTTGACCAGTTCTTATATTGCATCGCTATTGCTAGCATTCGATCGTTGTTAATAATATATTTCTATATTCTATACATATTAATTTTATTAGTTTCATAAATCACACATCATTATTATTACTATCGATTTGATATAAATCAATCGATTGTACCAACGCAGAACATATTTCAGCTCTGTGTAGAAATGTATCACATTAATCTCTGTGTTGCATGGCTTTGATATTAATGATTACCTTTTTTTTTTATGTATACCTACCCCAATTGTTTTTCAAATGACTACGATTATATGTAACATTATTATATTAATTTTACATATTTTATGCATTTTATGGTCATAAAATTTTTTTAGTATTTGGAAACTTTCATTGTTCGTTTTATTATACTGGCGTTAGTGACACTTTTTTATGTACCTACGTACTTTTTTGTCGCGAAATATTAATAAATTTGATTACTTACATAGTTTTATGATTCTAACTTATTTTTGTTACATTTAAATGTTAAATTGTGTTGCCATTTATACAAAATAATAAACACTTTTTTACAATTATTTATTTGTAATACGATATTAATAACTTTTTTACTTAACATTTGATACTTAATTGTATGATACACTGATATGGCATTATCAGTCTAATAATTATTTGTTTAAGGTAATCCTTCATATTCTTATTATTTCATCTTAGACACACTAGGGTTTTACTTTTGGGAGGGTTAATTTCTTTTTTTTTTTTGTTTCTTTTTGGTAGATTACTCTTACATTTTAATTTTTATCTCTGTCTATTATATAAGGTATAGTTAAATGTTTGGGTATTAGACAAATACTTGATGAGCTAAATTCCCTTAGCCTAACCATTACCTAATTGTGCCTATGGATCTCATTTGTTTATAGAGTAATTTATTTTAGAATTATATTGATGAACAGTGTTGGGTAAATTACTTTTAAAATGTAATGAAATTACGTTACTCGTTACTTTAAATATTATTATTCAAATTACATTTGCGTTACTTAAAATAATTTTTTTCACGTTACATTACTTTTTCTAAAGTAATGCGTTACAAATAACGTTTCTTTTTTTATCTCTGATAACAGTTTTTTTGAACCAAATTCAATACATATGATATATTTTACAATCATAGACCTAATGATAATATAATTTTATGTACAACATTTTATAAAATATGTAAATGCACAATCATCTCATCTATTAATTATAATATGGCTATAGTTAAGTACCTAATTCAATATAACACTACGTTAGGCGCGCGGTTGATATATATCACTCAGTATATTTTAAAATTAGATTATTCTTATGTAATGTAATATACGTCTTTGTTGTCTCTAGTATCTTTCATTTAAACATACGTAAAATGTTATCTGACTCATTTACAAAAGTTATGTTGTTTGGAACAATTATATAAATGTATTTATCTTATTGAGTGATAAGTGTCCACCACGCGTCTTTCTTTGCATTCAAATATTTGGAATCTCTCTGGTAAAAATATATAATCAATAATAATATAAAATTGATAATTGAGTAGTATATTGTTCAGATTTTTATTTATTTAGTTTAGTACGTCAAATAATAAAAGACCGAAACTTGAGAGGACTTTAGACGAAAATATAATTGTTGTACCGATGTATACTCTTTAAGAGTAATTGTGTTACAATTGTGTTACTAGTATAATATAATGAAATTAATGTTGCGTTACTGAAAAAGTAATTGCGTTACGTTACTACCCAACACTTATAAGATACTAAAATACTCAGATTGTAGGACTCATTGAATTAAAATTTTTTGCAAATATTTATAGATATTACAATATCTATGATATTTTTTGTATAATGTATTATAGTTCATAATTAATCCTTACCTAAATAGTTATGCACTTTTCAAAACAAATTTAAACAATCTAAGTGAAGGCTATTTTTAAATTTAATATTTCTCTATAAAAATAAAAAACAAAATCATTGATATTAAATACACTTTAAATACTGGAGACTGGGGATGCTTGAATATCACTTAAGAGCTTATCATTAATACATTTTATGTTCATACATAGATATGAATAACTTAATAATAGCAAATAAAAAAATTGTATCATATACAATTTTTGTGTAAATAAAATAAATTATGTATGAAAATAAACGACATTTAGCTATAATTAAATAAGCCGTATATATATACGAGTATATATTATTTACTATATTAATTTGTATTTAAATTTATTAATATTTAATATCTTAAGTAATGATGTAATTTTTTTTATTTGTTGCAGGTATGTTCATTATTATTAAATATCCATAATTTGATAAATATTAACAAAACTATCTAGTTCCATATACTGTGGTGAGTTATAATTTATTTCAAATTTGATATGAATTTACATAATATTTTATAGAAAATAAAATAAATCATTATCAATTATTGAATAAGTAAAATTATATTTTTAATACCATAGAATAACATACTTGATGAGAGTTATTAAGTGTTTTATTCATTGTTATTACTATATTGTTCTTAGAAAGGGCGTATTTTCCTCTTTTTTTTTTAATTACGTACTTATATAGTTTAAAAATAGTAAATAAATATAAAAAGTAAATATCTATATATATAAAAATGGAGCCAAAAATGTATTACAATCCATCAGTTGAGAACGACTGAGCCGATTTTTTTAATTATTCGTTAATGCCAGGAGAAGGATTTTACGAACCAATTTACATAAAATGGCTGGCAAAATATTCATTATTAAGTATAACAAATAGATTTAAAACATTTAAACTACAAATTCCCAATTTTTACTTCTTTATAAAATATATTTATTTAAATAATGTGATCGTTTCTCCGTTATCATTATTTATTTAGTTTAAGCATTAAGTATATTCTTAATGATATCAATTATTTGAATGGCTATAATAGTTAACGTATTTTTCATTTGTATATTCATACTTATTTAATAACCTGATTTGTGTTTTGTAGTCTAATAAGAAAATTATTTTTATCATCCTGATTATTATTTGATTAAATACTGTAAATTATATGTATTCTAAACGGGCAGGACAAAAATATTTCTTTGTATTATTATATTTTTCATCAATTTGATTGCGTATCTTTTAGAGTTAAAATAAGGTCATTGTTTTTATTTTTTTTTTTAAAACTTAAGGATTATAAAGTCAGTACTGGTATGATGTAAAGTAGTATTTATGTATGTCTGTTTATGGTTTGCTATTATATTGTTGTACTTCCATTGATTATTGTTAATGATAGGGATATTATAAAGGTTTACTGGTCTTTTTCTCTCTTTCTAACATTAGAATATTACTAGGATTGGTATAGTGACGTAAACATGTTCAGTGCAGCGTCATGACGATGTCACGCAATATCTGCCCCCACACTCTTCTTCCTCGTTCCGGCCTTGGGTCCGGTTAAACTGCTAACATTGCATTACGTGCATCCGATTGTGCGTGTGAGTGTATGCAACAACGATAGAGGTCGATGCAACGCCCAACTTTTTCAAACTATGTTTATACGTTGTGTGCACCGTGCCATTTTGGTTGTGCAATGGACCACAAAGATGTTATATAGAGGGTCTAGACCAAGGTCGCCATCACCACTGTTGTTATACTTCCTCTCCTATATTTTTTTCTCACTCCCGCTCTCTTCCCTGCCTCTTTTCATTGGTTATTCAATAATAGTACCTATAATCGTCTTACTAGATGCATTCATCTTACCGTTAAATACTCACACCGTTTATATCGGATTTCTATGGCCTTTTTATTGATAAGACTTAATGTTTTAAAATATAACTATCATCTTAATTTTATAATCGTGTTCTGGTTTTTTGTTTAAAAATTATTATTACTAGCCGCACAATTTAAATAGATATGTAATGTTATAAAATTGTTGTCCGTCTTTATTCATGAAGGCGCGTAATTAACGAATATTTCAAGGGCCGTCTGATTGTTATTCTAAAAATTATTAAATCACATAAACTAAAATACTAATGTTAAATGAAAGTATGATGAACCTATCAACTGTTGGATTCCAATGATTCAAATATTTAAATACTTAAATAATTTATGTATATTTAAGTTATATTAATTTGGAGTAACCATAGTTATAAATTATAATAATGTACAATATTTAAAAAAGAATATCCATTAAGTTCTTATTTTTTATTTATCATATATATATATGCTTAAACTGCTTGTGAAATTGTATATAGAAAATTCAAAGTATCAAAAGTTTTTAAAAATATAATTGTAGTAGATCATAAATGATAACATGCAATGGTTAATGAATTATGATTAATTAAAATGTATCCGTTAAATGTTGTCGGTTATTCTTATCTTTAATTAGCGCATGTTATCATTTATAATTCCATTTTTAATTAAGAATTTTCAAGCATTTAGTATACAAAATATTAGTTGTTCGATAAATTAGATGAGTTAGAGTAGTATAAGATCCATTTGGTGAAACACGGGTTGTCAATGTCACTACTTAAAAATAACTTATTTGATACTATCTATAGTTAATAGAATAACTATGTAAATTATTCGTTAATTTATTAATTTGATTTTTTAAGGTTTTAAGGGTATTATTCGTATTTTTGATAAGCAAAGTAATCAATTTTTTTCTTATTTTTATTACATTCTAACTTAAGTCATTCATCCAAAGAAAAAAAACCAGACCTATATATTTTCTACATACTCGTATATCTAAATCGCACAACAAAAAGGTATGATTTTTTTTAGTATGAATATTTTATTCTAAATTTTAATGACTATAATCATTATATTCTACAATGTAAAGAAATATATCTTTAAATATTAGATATCACTCTGAAATACGCAAGCTTGAACAAATATTATAAAGGTTTTGAGGTGATTATTTTCTTAATAACGTTGTCAGTGATTTGTTATTATATAGTTGGTTAGTTATTTGACATCTTACGGATTACTAATAACAGTGTATTTTCCGAATCATAATTATACTATATTACTATCTGTAGCAAATTAAACAGTATAATAATTATTAGTTTGTCTTAAGATTTGTTCCATATTGAATTTATTTAACAATCCGATTTATTTTTAAAAAATACAAAAAAATAATCATGATTAAGTTCTGTGATGACTATAATAAAATATAATCAAATCTATTGTTAAAAATGTTAATGTATTAGTGCCTTAAAATTTAATCTCCTTACTGTAAACCTAATATTTTTTTTGAATTTGTTATGATAATTTTTTTAGTTATTTGTCCTCTACGGACTTTTTCAGTTTTATTTTTTATTTTTAATATAAATGCTTTTGTCGATTGAAGACATGAAAATATATAGCGTTATGTATTTTCTTAATTCCTACTTTATATTTCATATTATTGTTTACTTCAATTCAGATAACAATATAAAGTATAAACGTATTAAGAAAAGCTATATTATAACAATTAAAGTTATTGTACTATAATTTGAAAATAATCTTTAATTTATATTCATACTTATATATCTTGAATTTATAGAAAACATAATACTATATTGGATGTCTGAAGTATTTTGATGAACAAGTTGTTGAAGACAAATGTTAAAATACTTAAAATTATTATTAATTTATCTAATATTAAAAAATATTATTTCCTCTATTTCCTAGAGAATACTGTATCACGCTTATTTCCTGTAAAAACCGGTGTCTGGTTTTTCATGTTTTTGTAATAATTAAATTTAAATACAATTATATTTTAATAAATAATTGATTATATTTTCTATTTTTTCTTTAATGTTTACATTATGCATTATGTCCACATATCTTATATATTTCAACAAAAATTCTTAACTACGTTTTATTTTATATGTACCTATTATATTTAACTATCCACGTTTGACATAATTTTCCATAATTTGACAGGTAAATTGTATAACGTATATGTTAAGTTAGCTAAATAAATCGAATATCCATGACTCAAATAAAGACAGAAAAGTTTCAGTGGATTAATCCCGATAATCACAGTATAGCAGTTGATGATCAAAAGCAACCAGTGTTAAATGAAAATGGCGATCTTATCGTATTGGACAACGCAAGTGAGTATCATTAAAATATGAAGACTTCTTATCGTGTTTAGAATTGTACCACTTCGAATTTTTTCAATTATTATTAATATTAACCTGTACCCAAAACTCTAAAGGATTTTGTACTAAAATACTTTTTAGGCGGAAAGTGTATTGCAGTTCCTAATACGGACGATATATTGGAAGTATTTGGTTTTGGGTACAGCGGGACCTACGGTTCACCCTCTGGGTCGCCCAAAGATTCACCTGATCGTGATTTAAAAGCAATTGTTCAAGTTGTGACAGGTATGTATATTAATTTGTAAATTAACATCTATCCATTTCATTATATAATTTGTCAAAAATCTTATGTGAAGTAAGTATGAGCTTTAAATGATTCTCTATTCACTACCCGTTGTTCCTTTATTCGCGATCATAAATCTGTTATTAACGGCTTTTTGAAGGTCTTAGTTATCAATAAACGATGCTATTATTATTAACAGTATTGAGCAAAATACCATGATGAAAAATGTAAATATCGGTTCCATAATTGTATTATAAAGAAAGTCATCGTTTAACTTTTTCAACTGTAAATTTAACATGTATATATACAAAGATATATTTAGATTGATAATTAATTGATAGAAAAAATAGGCAATATTTTCAAGTGTTAATTTTGTCATTTATATTATAATACGTGAGTTATGTGTATTCTAAATATCTAATTATTTCATTTATTATTCGTAATTATTATTTATTATATATAAATCCGTGATTATCAGTAATCTAACTTAACACTTAATAAACTAGGTTTTTATAATTTTTTAATTAATAAAAATAAACTGTTTTGCATATTATGCTTAATCTATGATTTATCGTACATACAAAACAAATTACGCTAACCTAAATTCAACATTATAAAATAAAATATTCCATACATTTAAAATATATATTTATATATATCTGTAAAAAATGATACTTATAATTTAAATTAGAAGTTACCCTATTTAATTTATATAAATGTGTTTTAAATTATATTTTGTTTAAAGTTGCATATTTGTAATTTTTATTTATTTTTATTTTTATCTCTAAGTTAGAAAATAGTAAAAACTTTTAAAGCATAACTCTGAATAACTATATTTTTTCCTCTGTTAAGTATTTAGCTCAACAATTACAAATAAAGTTAAAATTTAAGTGAACATAATAATAATAATAATCTTCTTTTATAATAATAATAATAATGAAAAATAATAATAAATATAATTTAAACATTAAATACAAATTATAATTATAAACTGTTTATTTATCGTTATATTTTTTTAAAATAAGAAGTCTTGTATGATGTAACTTAAATGCTTATCATAAAATATATTCAATTACTAAATTTTCGTCTCCCTCACATATTGAGACAATTTTTCCCCTATTATTTTGGACGTATATAGTTTCACTTAAATTACCTTTTTTTATCTTTAACCAAAAAATAGTGATTTAGTTTTCGTCCCAAGAAAAGTTATTAATCTTAAACGAAAATAACATTTTGGCTTCCACTATCTAAAAGTATATATAGTATAAATCATAAAAAAAACGCATTTGGCATTTTAGCTTATAAAGGAAACTCCAAATTGATGAATGATCAGAAGATGAAGTCCAAATAGATTAGGTTATAGGTATATTAAAATTAATAGTACAAATGTTTTAGAATACTCAGTATTGAAGAGCTTAGAAAAAAATCAGTTTAAAATTACGCAATACAAGTCTGATCAGCTCACACGCTGCGAGTTTATCAAATCCACTTACAATAACATTTACAAATAATTCGTATAACACTTATATTTACATTGACTTATATTTTACTTTTAAGTATTTATTATTACAGTTTTGATAACATTTTCAATAAAAAATAGTAAATATAGTAGTAAGCAAAATGTTTTTTCGTTTACGATGTATAATATTTATTTAGGTGATAACCAAATCACTTTTGAGTATGGGTAGAAAAAGTTATTTGGTGGAAAACAGGTCCGTCCAATATTTTACGTATTCATTTTGAACAACAATAGCTTTGTGAAATGAATATTTGTAAAACATTAAAAATGCTTATAAATATAAAATTAAAGCCGTTATTTAATTTTCGACGAATAAAAGAATTAACAAAATAATTGAAAATATAATGTGTATCTACGTATGTATATATTATAGAAGCTGACCAACTATTGTGGAGTATGAGAACACCGTGTCAAAAAGATATAGAAGCTACAAGAGAAATGTTAGCGCTAGTGGCTTCAAAAAAATACCAAGACATGTTTAATGACCAATGTACTGTTAAAATTCGGGTGTGGAAGCGGATATGCGAAGAACTGATGTCGAAAGGTTATCGAATTGCGGACTCTGTGAACGAAGGTGGCATCAAGTGCCACCAGAAATGGCGGAATTTGGAGAAGTCATACCGGAACTACCTGATCAGCTCGACTGACCCGAACACCTCGGCTCCCAAAAAGCCACCGCCGTATTTTGAAGCGTTGCATGACATACTGAAGAAAAAGAAAAAGTATGCGAACGCGGTCACGTACACGCAGACGGTGGTTGTCGGTGAGGACATGTTGGATGCGGATACCGCTAGCAGCGTTACGGGCGGAGGTCTTCAAAACCACTTGAATTACTCGGACACGATGGACGATATGGATGACATGGACGCTCAGAATGACGACCACTGTTACGTGGTGAACAGTTCGGGGCAAGTGTCCAAGCGTTTCAAAATGGACCCGCTAACCGTGTGCTCGACAACCAGTGGCGGTGGTAACGGTGCCAGCAGTAGTAGTGGTGTCGGATCGTCATCTTACCGCAGAAACGCGCAGCAACCCGATGTGCTCGAACAAATCCTAGAACGGTTAGTGGTATTGCAGAGGGATGCGTTGGCTATGCAGGATCGGCAATTTGCTCGGATGGAAAAGGTCATAAAAGATAATGCAGCGCAAACCCGACGATTGGCTGATGTCATGAACCGCCTGTTGCAAAACTCCCGAAACGAAGACGATGGCAAAAACCAAGAAAAGATTTCCGGCATGACCTCATCGGATGCCGAGTGATCGGCCGGTTAACACGCGCCCAACAAATCCTAAAATACTAGTACACGATCGAAGTGCTTCTTATGTATTTATCGTCGGTTGAGTCCTTTTCCACCTACGATATTCTAATAAACTTCACGATATTTGAATAACCATTTCAAAAATTTCTTTTTGTTTCCGTATATAATAATTCTTAAATTTTTTATAGCAATTAATGGTGTACGTTTTGATTCCACTAATGTCCACCGTGCATCTTATAACCATATAAGTTACATTGTTTCGAGACTGAATAACGTCAATTTAGTCTACCGCTGTTCTATAATTTTCTCCCCCAATAATTTTTAAGTTATTTAAAACCATTTTAATGTATTTGTCTGTAGTATATATATACATATAACATTATACACCCACGTCATCGCGTTATGTTTTGTCTGTTTCCATTTTTATTTAAATAAACTGTGTCACAGATTTGTACATTTTATTTATTGATTACATAATATGTCCTACAATTATTGTTTTTTCTCCTAAAAATCACTCAAGATTTCCTTGGTCATGTGGTAACTATATTATATTTCAGAACCCTGGTCAGTTGTCCGTACACAAAGTTATGCGTGTACTATAATAATAATAAAATTAATGTCATACGTGTAACGTGAAACACGGTATAATTTTTATCACATTTATTTCCTTACCTTGTATGCAACATCACTGGAAAAGAGTTGGTGAAATAACATTTAACGGTAACGTCAAGGGAGAAGAAAAGTTTATACCAATGACTGATTTTTATATGTTTACAATGTATATTCTATATGGTTATTTGTTTTTCCTCGTGTAAAGGGAAAACGAACACATTAAATGCCCATAACCTGGGACAAGGTTGATTTTCTCGTTCCAGGGCTATATGTATACACTCGAGGTCCATGACCCGTCGTCACATGCATTTATAGAAACCACTCGAATATTCGGTTGCATCCCGTTTTTTTATATTCATTAGATATTTAGATTATATATATATATATATTATATATTATATACATATTATATTGTTCAATTACTTCGTCATAATTGCGTCAACTCTATTGAATCACAAATCGAAATTATTTACAGTTGAATGTACTATATTTTATCTTGGCTTCATATATTAATCGACACTCTTCAATCAAAAATAATCTTATATTCGATGACCTTGAATTTGTTAAACTTTTAACCTATATACTATGTATGTAAATATGTACCACATATCTTCTTCTTCTTTTGCCTCGCCTTCCTCCCAACTATTTGGGGTCGGCCACCCTTGTCCTACACCTCCACTTTACTCGGTCAATCACATCTCCTCTGCACACACCGACAGCCCTCATGTCATTCTCCAAAGTCTCCAACCATCTCTTTTTTGGTCTTCCTCTTCCTCTTTTCCCTTCAATGTCCATCTTCATACCACGTATATAAGCGCTAAAAATAATCTATTAATCATTTTGAAACTAGTTTCTTCTCCGATGAATTCTTCTTAAAATTGAGTATACTCAGTGGCGTCATTTCAGTTTTCAAAAGAGGGGGACAAAGGTTTTGACCGGCCCAAATGAGTAAAAAAAAACCATCGCTTCGCTCGTAAGAAAATATTTACTTACATTTTATTAAATTACCATACCCACTTCATTTGTTTTATGATTTAAATATATATTTTTTTTTATTGTTAAGGGGAATGGAAGCGACGATTTTCTTTTTTTGTCTAACACACGCGTAACATGGGGTTATAGACGTATTTTATTTCCAATTATAATTGGAAATAAAATACGTCTATATTAGATATATATATAGATTATAATCTAGTGAAGCAATAAGAATTATAAAAACAGATATAAATTTATCGTCAAGTCTTCTTGAGATCGACTTTTCCACATTTTTGATTTTTTGGCTTAAACATTTCCAAAAATTAAAATATGTCATTTTTTTTATTTACTTTTTTTTAATATATAGTTTAGAATTTTGAATGAATAATATAAAAAATGTGAGAAAGTCGATCTACAGTAGACTTGACGACAAATTCATATCTGTTTTCATAAATTTATCGCGCTTCATTATATCAATCAGTACGTTGGAAGTAAAAAACGTCTATAATCCTATTACGCGTGTGTTAGACAAAAACAGAAAAATCGCCGCTTCCAATCCTCTTAAAACTTTTTTTATTAAGTAACAATATAATTTGCAAATTTGAGGAAGTAGATATTTTATAAAAACAATATTTACCTATACCAATTAAAATTCTGTAAACTGTTATGAAATTGTTATTAATTAACACAAATATTATTAGTTTATTAAAGGATACGTGAAAAAAATTCCTTAGTAAATACATGGTATAATATTTCTGAAAATATAAAAAGAAGTATGTTTCTGCGTTAATAAAATATAATAATAATTAAATTTCAATAACCTGAAACAGGTTGTTGAAAGACAGGGGAAAATGCCCACCTTGTCAACCCCCCCCCCCCAATTACGCCACTGAGTATACTTCTCATTTTGTAAGGATACAATGGAGTAAAATGGGTGCTTAAGAGAATTTAAATTAAATATAAAATATATGATAGTAAATATTCATTTAGAACTGTATATCATAATAAATGGATTTTTTTTTTTGCATAGAATTCATATTTACATATTTTCGTTGCTGTTTAGTGTTGGAAATGTTAAACATTACCAGTGTTATCACATTAAACTCTGGAATTAAATACGCATAATATATATATGTGTGTGGAATTGTATTTCATGTATTTTGTATTTATAACGTAATGATGAGATACTGTAACATTTTCATGTCTTAAATTGATGACGAATATTAATTAATACAGGATAAAAAATAGATACCATAGATAATTATTAATTGATGGTATTGGTATTGGCTCTATAGAGTTATCCAAGTACCTTTATGTCATAAATTGCAGTCGTTATATTTCTATGGTTATATTTTTTTTAATTTAGGAACTTTTCATAAAAATATAGGTATTAGGTAGGTTTTTCATTTTACGTGCTGCTTAAACACATCTCAAATTTGTTCAGTTGTAAAAAATAGTAATAAACCATTATATTTTAATTAAATTAGATTTATGAACGATGAAAACTTATAATTATTTAGAAATTATTCAAATTAATTATTTACATTTTGAAAAATTTAAAACTCGTTATTTTCCTTTATAGTTTATTGTGGAAGGTCCTTTAACTGTTATTATAAATTTTAACAGTTATAACTTACATCAATGTAATTAGCTTACGGTATAAAATGTTAACGAAAAAATTCAATAACATATTAATATTAATATTTCTTAGTTATAATGCTTCCGATTTAATTTTTTTTATTTATAATCGTATAATTTGTACGTATAATTTCAGAGTGTTGGGCGGTTAACAGGAGAATAGAACAAAGTATGAGTGTCGCGGAAATGAGAATGCTTAGATGGTTGAGTGGAGTGACAAGAGAAGATAGAATAAGGAATGAATACGTGAGAGGTAGTGTTGGTGTAGCGCCAATTGTGGACAAGATGAGAGAAAATAGGCTGAGATGGTTTGGGCATGTGATGAGGCGAGAGGAAACGAATGCAGTAAGAGTGGTTATGAAGATGGACGTTGAAGGGAAAAGAGGAAGAGGAAGACCAAAAAAGAGATGGTTGGAGACTTTGGAGAATGACATGAGGGCTGTCGGTGTGTGCAGAGGAGATGTGATTGACCGAGTAAAGTGGAGGTGTAGGACAAGGGTGGCCGACCCCAAATAGTTGGGAGGAAGGCGAAGTAGAAGAAGAAGAAGAAGATAATCGTATAATTTGTGTACAAACTCTTTTCTATTAACATCAGAATTTAATAGACATTTTAATAATGTGTTTGTACATAATATACTTCAAAATTCTTTACGTAAAGTATCTATGTTTAATATTATAAAGAAGAAAGTGAGCCAAACAACGATGCTAAGTAAACGTATGTCAGTTTCATACATTAACTGTTTATACGTCGTTTGAAAATCCTGTATTTGACAGCTTAATTTGTTAAGGATAACCTATAAATTACTACTTTTGATCAATATTTCATCAAAGTTTCATTTAACTTGTCTCGCCACCAAAATTATTTACTTTCTCAAAAGAACTATAAAGAAATTTATTTATTTGTTTTCTTCGTTAACTTATAACTTTATAGTTTATAACGAATAAATGATATATATTTTATTATTATGCATTTGTATTATGTATCTACTACCGCAAACAGTGTTACTGTAAATATAAAAGAATCTAAACATAACTATTGTTTCCTTTGTTGTATAATAACTATGTCCGGATTAAAAAGCGTGTATAAATATTGAAAACATAATATATACAACTACACCCTGACCTTTTTGATTTTTCAAGTGCTCAAATTATATTTAAATAAAAACTTCTTAGGTTGTTGTTATTGCGAAAATATTTATCTGAACTTCACGTTTATATCATATTTTATAAATTGTTAAATTGTAAATGATTATAATAAAATATAGGAAAAGAGAAAAGTTTAATACAATTTAAATAATCATTGTAATCTATAGTAGGTTTTTATTTGAACTATATTTGCCTTGTAAACTCTGTATGGAAGTATATTTCCAGATTATTATAGGTTTATTACAATAAGAAATTATGTACGATGTACGAGGTGTGGCTATTAAATAACGAGACTATCTACTTAGCGTTAAGGCATGAGTAGATAAGGGTATAATGGTAGTATATTTGTAATCTATGAATATCACTGCATCGAACAATACCAGTTTAGTCAGTTTCCGTTTTGTAGTCTGTGTGTAAGCGTCGTTTAAATTGACCTCTTACGTGTTGAATGTCGAAATCATGCCGGACGAAAAAATTGAACAACGTATTAATTTAAAATTTTTAGTGAAACTTGGAAAATCTGCGACCGAAAGTTTTAATTTATTAACTGAAGTATATGGAGATAGTGTCCTATCACGACCACGTGTTTTTGAGTGGCACAAACGATTTCGTGAGGGTCGTGAAGAAGTTAAAGACGATCAACGGGTGGGTCGTCCATGCTGCTCAAAAACTTACGATAACATATCAAAAATCAATGAAATTGTGCGAAAAGATCGACGTCTGAGTATTCGAATGATAGCTGAGATGGTTAATATCGACAAGGAGACCGTTAAACAAATTTTGCACGATGAATTAAACATGACAAAAGTCTGCGCCAAAATGGTGCCTAAAAACCTCACTCTGGAACAGAAAGACGGTAGACGACAAATTTGCGTTGACATTCTTGAACGGATGGAAAATGAACGAGATTTGTTGAAAAAGGTGATAACATGCGATGAATCTTGGATTTTTCAATATGACCCCGAAACTAAGAGACAATCTATGCATTGGAAGACTCCCGCATCACCAAAATTGAAAAAAGCTCGAATGAGCAAGTCGAAACTGAAGGTCATGTTGATCGTATTTTTTGATATTAAGGGTATAATAATGACAGAATGGGTACCTCAGGGACAAGCTGTGAATCAACATTATTACCTTCAAGTATTGACAACACTCAGAGAACGAGTAAGAAGAAAGCGGCCTGAGTTGTGGGAAAATGACTCTTGGATCTTGCATCAAGACAATGCGCCGGCTCACAGTGCCTTATCTGTAAAACGATTTCTAGCTAAAAATCGAACTCCAGTGCTTCAACACCCCCCATATTCACCAGATCTCGCTCCATGCGACTTTTGGCTTTTTCCAAAACTAAAAAGTGCGTTAAAGGGCACACATTTTGAGTCAGTTGAAGCTGTAAAAACAAAAGCGACAGAGGTGTTAAAGACATTGCAAGAAAAGGATTTTCAACACTGTTTCAACCAATGGAAAATTAGAATGGAGCGATGTGTCAAACATGGAGGGGAGTATATAGAAGGGGAAAAATGTTAAACAATTAAAAAATATAAATAAAAAGTTTTTATAGAGAAAATCTCGTTATTTATTAGCCACACCTCGTATATCTGTACATATATTTTATATGATTTGAAGACAATTTGAAAACAAATTGTCTTGCACTATATATTATTATATTTCAGTCAAAAATAAACTCATCCATTCTCATTTCTAGTATAATTCCTATTATTCTCTAACAGATAGCAAAGGCGCTACTAGAGCTAGTACTGGTAAACTCGAATTGGTTCCCAGGTTATTACAAAGGATATATCCAAATTGGTTTCCAATTATTAGATTGTAAAGTCTCGGGAATCTATTGGGATGCCAATCTCTAGAACATTGGGAACCAATTCAGATTCAGCCCGTTTTGTGAAGGCTATAAATATCAAGATAACACAAACTAATAGGGGCTACGCCCCCATATATCTATCTACTAATTTACATACAGATAAAATTTGTAATTACTCATTTACTACAGGGTCAGCTTAAATTTTTATAAGAAGGTTAAAGGTGCGATTTTGTGCACCAAATTTTGATTTTGGATATTTCTCAGTAAAGCGAAAGGTATTTTACACTGAATAATAAAAATTGTCAAACTTAATAATTATTTTGTGTATTGAGATTATATATAGGACGATTAGATTTTATCTCAATTTTAAATACAACATTCTGAGATTTATTATTTTTAATCTGTGAGGACTATGAAAATATTAAGGGAGTTAAGCCACCTCCGAGCCCCCTACCTGGGGTTGCGCTTTCGGTAGATAGCTTCTGTGAGCGCTTGTGTATAAAGTATGGATCAACATGAAATTAATAGCCATGGTGAATCACACATAAATTTCTCATTTAGAGTTTCACGGAGGGTTATAACTTTGTAAGTACGTAAGTAATTTTTGCGAGATTTCTTTCTCAAATTGTTCGTAATTTTAAAACAATGCGCGTCCACACAATGACATCATGATAATATAAAATATTATTCTACACGTGTGAGTGTAAACAACGCTTCGTTTTTGAAGTTTGTATAATAGTATAGTGACTTTGAGATATATTTTCCATTTAGTATTCTTTTGATGTATTATCAAAATTATCTGATTAAGAGAAGAACCAGTTCCACGCTTCGAGAAATGCCCCGAGTGACTATTGTGTAGATAAAGAAAATCGCTTCTTTTCTCCCTACATCAATATTTTTTATTTTATATTAATATCCTTAGCATGATGGTCTTGTTTTTGTATAGTAATAAACCAACAACACTGTCTTGGTACTTTTACTTCTGTCGGATAAAACTATAGTACTTGTCTCCTTAATATTTCGTTGTAAAATAAATGCGTGATAGTAGATAAACATGTTGTTTACATATGTATATATGTACATGTTACACATGTATATACACTTTTTTTGTAAAATAGATTATTCTGAAAAATATAGTCAATTTTGGAAAGAAAAAAATTCTTATGAATTTGAACTTATAACCGATGATAGCTATGGTTTTATTCGTGAAAATAAAGTTTTATGCCGCATATCTCAGTGCTATTATACTCTCGTAAGTGTTCATTATTGTTTTATTCAGAACGACAATTACTGTTTCCATTTCGTGTGAGTGAATGTGTCACTGTATTCTATATTAGAGTTTAAAAATGTAACTGAACTACTGAAAATCACGCAAAATGTAAGTATAAACTCAAGCTTTCTACAAAATAAATAAAATTGTGTATAATATGTCAAGGGACCCATATATATTTTTAAATCTTGATTTCATACGAACAGTATTCGTAAATATTTATAAATATATTCCAAAAACACACTAACTTTTTATTTAAGAATAGGTTTTCTTATTTCAGGAAGTACGTGAACTTAGATACATACATATATAGTATATATACCTATATTTAACGTATGTGATTAATTCATAATTTAATTACTTCCCAAATAATAATATAACAATGTTTTGATATTAAGCATTCCTTATTCTCAAATAATAACTTCAAAAGTATATACAATTAAATAATAATAACAACTATTTAATATATACAATTTATAATGCTACGTGTAATTGTAATTATTATATTTGTTAATGACGTTTTTTAATAATTGCAACAAAACGACTATAAAGATTGTAATAAAATCCATGAAGACTATTTTAAGAATTTTTCTTACTTCTATAATACTGTATGTATATTTTGCTGGTGGAACAACTAACTATCCTATATAGCGACATACTTTCCGATCAGAATAATTTTCACAGTGGGTTTAGAAATAAATATGTTTTACTCTTGTATATTTTTCAGTAATAAATGTCATATATATATATATATATATATATATATATATATATATATATGTGTGTGTGTGTGTGTGTGTGTGTGTGTGTGTGTGTGTGTGTGTGTGTGTGTGTGTGTGTGTGTGTGTGTGTGTGTGTGTGTGTGTGTGTGTGTGTGTGTGTGTGTGTGTGTGTGTGTGTGTATATGAAATGTATATGAGTACTTTAACAAATCGTTATGTTTGATCTTATTGCCTCGGTTCCTCTGGCAAGTTGCAAATGGCGGATGGTGTTTAAAAGTTCCAACCGGAAATATACTCCCATACAGCAACTATTGACTTAATGTAAAAGATATGCAAGAGTAAAAATGTCTAACCTTATCAGTACATGTTTACCGAACACGAAATCGTAATACTTGTTCATGTATAGTTATTCCGTTTGTTCTACTGGCCAATGCGTATTTGTAATTCGAATATCAAACTGCATATTGTCAGTCACTACTCTGGTTTAATTCTGATTCAACTGCAATGACTGCTCATTGTTTCTCAATAATATCCTCACAAAGTGCGATTGTTAGTGGTTGGTTTATCAATTATCATTATTGTTTGGTCAAGAAACTCAAGTGAAGCACAAGTACACATGAGACGAATATAATAGGATTTCATTATAAGTACATTTACACATACCTGTATCATTATTATTGTAGGTTATATTTAATATCTATAAAAAATATTAAATGTTAGTAATAACATTATTTTCAAAATCGCTTCTATTACTTATACATATAAACATGTCCCCAAGGACGACTTAAATCTTAAATATTTCTTTGTTTCTCTTTTCGTCTATCCTAATATAATATTATATTGTATACATATTTAATAAGTCAATATGAAAAATTAATATCAACAATTCTAGTACAATGCACGTTTCCCTCTACACACTAGAAGTCGAATTACTTTCAAACACTAAGAATTCATTATAATACGTTTTAACCGAAATTAATTCGAATAAATTATAGATTTTAATTTAAATTACAGTTCATTGCATATATGATTTGGATTTCGCCACAACTGTCCATTATTATTTACACACATGTATCAGTTTTTAAAAACACGAGGTCAGAACTTAATACAATACTGATACTGATATTTTATCGAATTACTGTATTATTCATCATAATTAAAGTATCGATAAAATAGGTTAGATCATTAAAATGTATGACACTCGAGTTCTGACACTTCTTGGATGCCGAGGAATTGTTTTGGTTTCTTTTTTTTTTATTATTTTTTATTCAAGAATCTTTTTTAAACATTTATTTGAAATTATGTTATGTGTGTATTTATGTAAATTGAATAGTTCTTATCCAGTAGAATAATTGAGACATTTAAAAATAATCATTTACATTTGTACAACTTGTTGTTTAGTAATTCGACGGGTGAAAAACTTGGTTTAAATATTAAATACATATTTACTTTGATTCAACTAATGGTGTTATTTTTTAATGTAACCAATGTTTATTTTAATACAAAAACTAAGAGATAAAATCATAAAGCCTGTTTATAAAATAAAATATAATAATTTTTACTGTTTAGCCTAAAATTACAATTGTCTTAAAGTATGCTTGTTTATTTTTACATTATATACAATTATTATAATATTACTACTGATGAAATAATCAATGATATTAATAATAGTTTTGGAACCACACTAATTTGGACCTGTTTGTAAATAAAATGTATATAATCGCCTGAAAACTACAGGGAAACCGTACCTTTAATCAATATTAACCAAACTATATTACATTTCGGTTATACAAGCCGCAAAATAATGCGTTGTTGATGTAGGATGGATAATATGTACAAAACAAAATCGATAATTTACTGTTCAATCTCTATTATTAATTAATATAACAAAATGGTTTTATTTTTATTCTTTCTACATCTTTTGAAATTTTTATCTTTGAGCCCTATTATATGCTGGGGGTCTGGGCCTGTGTATTTGGCATGAGAAACACACCCGTTTATTGCAGCACTGATTACAGTGTTGTCATTAATTAAATTAACAAGGGTTCAAAACATTATATTTTCAAACAAAGCTGATTATGAGCTATTGTAATCACTAAAGAATTGAATTGTGTTATACTGTATTCCATCGATTTCATTTAAATCGAATTATCATTTTATATTTTTAATAATGTTACTAAGGAATTCAAAGACAAATATTCAATAAAAATCTTTGCCAATATTGAAAGTTAATCTGTAGACTCATGATGTATTTTTCCGAGAAATAGGAAGGTTTCAACATGGTTTTGTCATAAAGCCAACTAAATACTAATAACAACCTGATACATTTTTTATTATTATCAAAAAGCAAAGCCAACAGTTCTTTTATTTTTTATTTTTCAAATCGGTTATTATGGTAATATAGTTTTATGAATTAATTTTTTTGTCTAGTCGTTTTAAATCTATGATTAAAACATAACTCGATAGTCAATATAGTTGCGCAGGTCGCATTAAAGAAAACGAGGTCAGTCTTAACCAACGATCTTCTAGATACAAATTGTTTTTTTATTCTATTAATATTGCTTGTGCTTTATCAGTATATAACCAAAAGAAAAAAAACAAATGCAATTACTTATTTACGCTGTCCAACATAATATGATGCTATTTCACGGCTATCTACGTGTTATTATTATCGTATATTACATTTTATGTTGAATAATTCAAATATTTTACTCGTTATATAACTTTTTGTCCGTTGTATGTAATTCCCAACGAATATAGAGAAAACAACCAATTTCATATTGATTCTCTTTGTTTCCGGGTGATGATTAAAAATAATATCCTGTCAACGACGGTGCAAATTTGCAATAGTAATTTTATAGTGTAGGTGTAACCATATTACACCATAATTCCATTACTTTAACTTGTGGGAATAATGTAATAACTCATTAGTATACAATAATATGTAGTATCATATAAATTAAAAATTATTGAAATCTGTATAAACCTACCACTTAATGTTTAATGTCGTTAATACATGCATACGGTGATGTATTTGTGTTTGGTACCCTCGGTCCGTATTTGCGATGATCGTATTTAACTTAATCAGCCTTGCGTCTCTGGTCTCTTCCCCACCGGACACGATGTATTATTATGCATTTCCATGATTACTATATAGATATACGTACCGGTTAGTAGCAAAATATCTACAAATAAGATGGTGGTGTTAGTGGTTAGACTGTTTTAAGTAGACTGTGTCTGAAAAAAGAAAATAATAATGTCGTAATCGTCATTTAATCTACGGGCGATGAAAAACGCAATGTATGCACATTGTAAGGGAAAGAGAACGCAATGTATGCATATTGTAAGGAAAAGAGAACGCAACGCTTTGCGCCAGAATTTTCCGTGTGATAATGTTATGTAGGACAAGGCCCGTTGCATTCGATGCATTTGTAGAACAAGGTCCTTCTACCAACATATATACGGTATACCTACCCCGTTAATAAATTATTATAATATTTATTATGATTGTTGTGATCACGGTGAGCAGGGAAGTGAATATACGCGTGATATATATATACTCGTATATATATCAACACTAATATTACTTCAGCATAAAAGCTAACCTTTATAACAATAAAAGGCCATTCCTTTACTATTTTCTTTAACTATATAGGTATATTATTCCTTTATCCGCAATACACGCCCTTTTAACCGCACCCTTTATCAAACTACTGCTAATGCAGCTCAGTGCTCATGCAAGAGAACCACGAGGCTATATATTATATACATGTATAAATACTGGATGATCATTTAATTGTTAGTCAAAAAATATTTTTTTAAGCTTAAATCATTTAAACATATTTTTTTAGAAAAAGTTTACTTAAATTCAGTTTCATATAAACAAAACTATAACATCAACATTTTTGTACATTATATTAATGTGTCATTGATTTTCGATTTTTAAGCGACAGCGCTAATTGATTCGTGGTTTATTACTTTAATTTTTCTTTACAAACATCAAAACAGGTACGTATTTTAATATATCGATTTGTATTCATCTTGTGATCGACCAAAAATAATTTATTAGTAATTAGATTATTATAATACTAACAGAGGAATTTTATCCGAAGAATGAAAAAAATAAAAAAATAGATTGGAAAAAATTATAAATATAAAAATTTATCCACATAATGTTTCATTTTTAAAAAAAATTAGATAATATTAAGGTTTAACATTTATTACTTTACTAATTATAAAATCATCACCCTGTATTTATATCATATAATATGTATTTTTCGTTGATTTTTTAGGGCCCTTTCTAAATTGAAAATGACCTTTCTAAATTTAGCCCCCTTTTGACATTTTTTTCATTCCTTTGGTGTTCCCAAAATACGTTACCTTCATATTCAGTTTTCAAATCGTAATTTGATACTTCATAGGAGTTTATTTTTTTATTTATATTTTTATAAAATGTACAAAATGGCACATTTTTCAATTTAAATTGCAGACACACGTTATTAGATAGACTCTTTTAATCTATTCTTACCGTGATGAAAGACGGGGGTTCGCCTTCGTTATGTGCAATAATCGATAACAAGCAGTAATATTATGTATTTAATAATTAACGTATTCACATGATACCGTTTCCATAAAGTATATTAAAAATTGTGTATAATATTATTTTTCTATTGTTACATACTGCGCTAACTTAGCATCAAAGAACAATACAAGAACAAAATATTACGTTTTTCTTAAGTAGTTAGGTAAAATATCTTTCCTTCTCTCGTATGATTTCGAAATCTAATTCTATTTGATCATATGCAGGGCTCGGGACTTATAGCACTTAAAATCATTTAAATAAGCGCTTTAAAAAGCACGGAAAAACATAATTATAAGCACTCAAATAAACATTTAAAAAACTTAAATTTAAACAAAAATATTAAATTAACAAAAAAAAAAATTATCTAAAATAGCAAAAATAGTAAAAATTTCTAAATTTTCTTTTTACGTGAACACAATTAAGTATTAGACATATTTTGAAAGTGTGTTGAATATAAAATTGAAGTTTACCCAAAATATTAAAACAAAAAAATCTTTATATTATAAAAAAAACTTTAACTCTGTCTTTCGAGACATTTTGCCTTATTGTTTATGGATTTTTCAAGGTATTTTGTGAAAAATAAAATGTAAACAATATTTTTAAATAGTTAAAAAAATCTGGGAGAGGTCAGTGGCCTACGTCATCGTTTATAACTAAGCAGAGATAAGCAAAAATAATCATAAAAACAAAAATAAACATTTTTTTTTAAAAATCATCGAAAAAAAGCACTTTCAAATTTCATAATTAAAGGTGTTATAACATAATATATACATCCATAACTCTAAGCTATATTTTATGTCAAACAATAAAAATAAGCAAATGTTATAAGTCCCTAGCCCTGATCATATGTATATGATCAAATAAATATGTTCAGCAATAAAAAAAATCATTCTACAACTAGTATAGTAGTATACAATAATCAGCGATACATAATGTTATATCGAAACTGTATGCATATAAATTTCTTCCAGTGGTGTATAAGGGGGTTAACGGGTTATAACCCCTCCCTCCCAAAAAAAGTCTCTCTTATATTGTAGAATATACAATAATTCATCATTAATCATTAATGTCATCATTAAACCATTTTCACAATTTTAATAAAATTAATAATACTAACACATTTTATATTTTATGTTATATTTTAATCAACTTATTAAATTTAAAAAGTTGATACTTATGTAGGAGAAAATTGAAAATTTAACCCCTTCCCCCAAAAGTAAAAAAAAATTATTTTTCTAGCTAACCCACTGATCACTTCGAATATTGTTTAAATATTTTTATATTTATATTTTTCTTTTGCTTATTTCTTGTCATGTGTGCGTACAAATTGTTCTTTTGTTCACTGGCTAATAAAACTGCAGTGCAAAATTTTATATATTCTCGATTCTCATGGACTGACAACAATAGAAAATTTAATTATTATTTTAGGTGATTATGATGAGGTGTCATACGCCATTGTTTGATATCACACTTGTCCAAACCAAATACCAATGGTTTCCTAACTTGTTATTATGTAACTTAGTGGACTTTTTTTTCATTAGAACTTTATATTTGGTAATAATTTTTGTCCACTTATTATGTTTTATAATCAATGATCTTTAAGAACATATTCATGTAAATGACTATGTACAGATATTTAATAGACATTACATATGTCAAACAGAAGCAGTAAAATATTTGTTTGTAATCTAAATTCAATCGATATCGCATAATTGAAAATAATATTTTATGATAGTTATATGTACGACGGATTAACATTAATTTTAATTCTATGAATATTCAGTGTTCATCAGGACGTATTATCGCCATATTACAGTTTAAAGCAAGTATACAAAACAAGTGATTTTGATAATTTGTTAGTGAAATATTCTACTACGACGTAATCTTATAATTAATTTTATAATAAGGATGTTGTCAGAAAGTTGGTATGTTGTAATATCTTAAAAAATGTACAATAAAAATATTTGCTCGTTTATGCAAAGTATCTGATGAAATAAAACAGATAGTTGCGGTATTAACGCTACGTTCTGTTTAAACTACAAAAAATATTAGGCAAAACAATTTGAGGGTCGGTAACAAAATATTATCGCTATTTTTTTTAAAAATTTTTTACTAACAATAGTCCGTATCAAATTTTAACATTTAATATAAGTTCTAGTTCAATCACTATATTAAATCCATAAAACGAATGTTATTATAAACAATGGTGAAATATGGTATAGTAGCAAGAAAGGAAACTACAACTGGTCATATTTCAGGAGCGAATGTGTTATTACATACGGCAAACGTATCGTGTATGTATGTATAAAATTATATTTGGATATAAAAAATAAAAAATCTAGCCCTGAAAACAGATATGTAAAATGTTATAAGAAAAACCGCGAACACTTAATATTTATCTTTACTAATTAGTTTAGAAGCATTGAGTAAACTAATGATATATTACTTAGTTCTTCATACACGTAAAAAACTAAACAGTAGTACAGGTTTCTATAATTTAGTTATTATTCGTATACTATGGTCTAAAAAGTTTTTACGTTAAATATATTTATATACAGTTGTATATTTATGGATTTCAGGGTAGGGGCAATACATATTTTACCGCTTCTATCAGTCCCCCACACAAAAAGCTTTTATTATTATTATGAGATAATTAAACGTAAAGGTTTAATTTCGCCCTCAATGTGTGTACTGTTTGCTAATTATGTTAAAATAATCTATAAAACTTAATTTATTCAAAAGATATCTTAACATTATTTATCCCATATTGGTTGATAAATTATTGTGTGTATGGAAACGAAATCAAAATAAAATAAAACATATGAGGCTTTACCGTCCATCCAATACACTTACAATTTCTTTTTTAAAAACTACCAAGATATTATTTAACATGGCTTGGAAAATCGCAAAAAAACAGCCCCTACCTAAATACGCTCCTGTTTATACACATAATTCACAAGAATAACGGAAAATCTAACAAGTTCTGCAAATAATTGAGTGTTCTAATTATGCAGTTTTATATTCATTGAAATTTATTTGTTGGCAAATGATTTTGAATATACCGAGAATTATTGTTCCCGTTCGTTTAGTTTACGCATTGTTTTCTGTAGTTACAGTAAAAAATATAAATTCAGTGTGTACATAAATTAAATTAGGTCGGTCGATATTTGCCAAAATGTTTTGACTTAAGCAATGGATAAATCTTTTTGTTATGGTGTAACCATGGAGTATAAATTTGCGAACGTCAAAAATTTATAACCATAACTGAAAACTTATTTTTATTATTAGTTTTTTTTTTAATCAATAAAAAAAACATGGTTTTCATATATATTTTAATAACATATCTAATATGTGCTGTAAAAATCAATTATATATATGTGTTTGTGTGTGTACTTCAGTTACTCGCGTCAAATTTACGTTTTGATTTTATACTTTTATTGTGTGGTATATATTATTTATATTCGACCAGCAGCGACGTGTTTTTCTTTTTGATGGTCAAGTGTGGTTCACGGTCGCGGCAATTGGGTTTAATGCCTGTAATTTCAAATTCACTTTTATTGCATGGCTTCAAAAATAATTGTTTACCGACGTTTTCTAAATAAAAATGACGTATATTGTAATTTCCATAGTATTGTATTAGTATTACAAAAATAAGTATTAACTATAAAACCTATCTGAATCTCATATGTAGGATGTGTTTGATCTCCGTGTAGAACCAACAATATTTATTAAAAGTATACTACAATAACGGAATTTACGATAGTTTTTTTACAATGATATTATTGTTTACATACATACATGAATATGTATGCATTTGTGTATTATTCACAATTAAAAGTACCTACCAAATATTTTATAAATGTCTTATATATATATATATATATATTAAACTTGTCTAATAAATTTAGTCGATACAAGATAATTGACGACAATTATGCATATGACAAAAAAATAATAATCAATAATCTACTTGTTATATTCTTTAGAAATAACTCGATAAGACCTTGTCATAAATATGAAATAAATCACGTGTATATAGTGAATAGGAAAAAAATTAAGTCTAACTTGTCCACCCGAATTTTTGTATAATATTTTAATGTGATGTATTTGTAAACACTCCGTAGTTATATCTGTTCGAATACAATTGAGTTTATTATACCTATTATCACTATTAGATAACCTCCATTTATGTCACTATTTTCACAATATTGGTTCAAAAAAGTTAGAATTCTTAAATATTCAACAAGACAAATATTTTCACAATATTGGTTCAAAAAAGTTAGAATTCTTAAATATTCAACAAGACAAATATCTACGTAATTAAATACGTATAGTTCAAAAATAATAGTTTTAATATTCTATCTATTAAATTAGCAAATGAGGTGTTACAAATGTGTTTTGTCCTCAACACGTTGATCATATTATTTTAATCCTATTGTAAATATCAAACAAGAAAAACAGATGTTCCAATATTATTTACAATAAATGACATGTTAAATTTCTTTTTACATCGGAACTGTAACAAAAATAGATACACAGATGGAGTATCATTAGCAAAACTATGAAATTATTTTCTACAATTATTTTCTACTGCGGGCTTAATATTCATATAATGATGGAAGAAATTAAAAAAAAAAAAAACACACGTATTTTTATCGTAATACACTATTGAATAATAATTAAACTATGAAAATATTAGTTTAAAATTATTTCATATGATGACATAGGTATTTGAAATATTTAAATATATAGTATAATAACACAAACGTATATTATAATAATTATAACGGAATATTGCAAGTGGACCAATATAAATGTCATGGTGGCTCAATGTGAAGGCTCACTGTAAAATAAATAGGAGATAATAAAGATTAATTTCTCCCTGATCCCGCTTGGGACGGACTTAGGACTTTGGAGAAAACGTTTTGAATTTTGCATCATCGTAAGAGCTTACAATAATCATTACATATTTTAGTAAAAGAGAAAAGCATTAAATAACATATAATAATGGAGGAAATAGGTCACAGATTGATTATTTTATGTGGAAGAGAGACATTATAAAAAGAGTAAAAGATTGTAAAATAATTCCTGAAGAGAGTATAATACAACATAGGTTGATGATAATAAAAGTATGGTGTAATAAAAAGAAGGTAAGTATAATAAGTAAAATAAGGAAAAACGGAATGGAATTGAGAATTCGATGGTGAAAATTAATAAGAAATAAAAAAAAGAGCTTATAAAGAATGAATAAAAGCTGTGTGAAACTTTGAGAAAAATATAAATTAGGTTTGGAAAAAAATGGCAACTTGTGTTAAGAATATAACAAAAGAGATTGGATAAGCCAAGAGTAATATGCCAGAAAACGAGGAAATGCGGTGAAGCGATGAGTAAATAAAGTAATTTATATTATGGCAGAAAATGAGGAAGAGAAAATATTTGATAGAATATATAAATTTATGAAAAATTTTGAAGATTTCGGTAAGCAAAGCAAAATTTAATAGGTATCATGAGTTATATGAGACAGTAGAAATGCCAGAAAGAGAAAAAAAAATTGTAGATTGGCTAAGGTTAGAGAAAAGCGATTCAGGAACTTTCAAGATGTTTGGTGTACAAAAAATAAGGAAAATATACAGCTTTCGGAACTCAAAGGGGACAATTTCAGTTTGGAGTACTTCCGTTTGGTTTGAAAAATTCCCCGGTGACTTTCGTGCGCCTGATGGGTGAGGTATTGAAGGGACTGATAGGTGATTTTGTGGAGGTGTATTTAGATGACATCGTTATTTATTCGTACGATCTCGAAGAACACCACATTCCCATTGAAAAAGTAGTCGAGAGACTACATAGGAGTGGTTTAACCTGTCACCCCAAAAAGTGTCAGTTTGGGCAGACCCCAATTCCGTTTTTAGGGCATATAGACGACGCCGATGGCATAGATAAATAACCCGAGAAGTTGGAGGCAATTTTAAAGCATCCTGTACCCAAAAAAATGCTAATCGCTCACGAACGGTGGACGGTCGGCGACGGCGTAGGAGAGAAACTCTATAAAGTGATAAAGCGTTTGTACAAACCAGTCCGTCATCCATTGTTATAATTTTACACTTATTATTATTACTATTATTATTATTATTATTATTACAAGGTAGTCCATCAAGAAATGCTCTAAATCAGCGGTTCCCAACCAGTGCACCGCGGTGCCCTTAGGGCACCGTGAACTCATTTAAGGGGCACTACGGTTCACCGAAGAATGAAACCATATTGCATTCGAGTCTGCAATGAAGTACCATATTTTATGTCTTTGCCGTCCTTGACATCATATGTAGTACCATTGATTATACATATTAATATGTATAATCAATGGTAGTACATAACTATATATAGATTATATTTATAGGGTAATTGATAAAAAATAAAGACACAATTGCTATTAGTAATATTAGTATATAATATTTTTTGTTTTATAACTATATATATATTTTATATTATATATATTATATATTATATTATAATCTTATATATTATATTATAAATATTATAAAAATATAATAGAGAAGCATCGGGCGTGTTATGCGATAAGAGAATTCCAATGAGGCTGAAAGGTAAATTTTATAAAAGTGTAGTGAGACCAACTATGCTGTATGGTTCAGAGTGTTGGGCGGTTAACAGGAGAATAGAACAAAGTATGAGTGTCGCGGAAATGAGAATGCTTAGATGGTTGAGTGGAGTGACAAGAAAAGATAGATTAAGGAATGAATACGTGAGAGGTAGTGTTGGTGTAGCGCCAATTGTGGACAAGATGAGAGAAAATAGGCTGAGATGGTTTGGGCATGTGATGAGGCGAGAGGAAACGAATGCAGTAAGAGTGGTTATGAAGATGGACGTTGAAGGGAAAAGAGGAAGAGGAAGACTAAAAAAGAGATGGTTGGAGACTTTGGAGAATGACATGAGGGCTGTCGGTGTTTGCAGAGGAGATGTGATTGACCGAGAAAAGTGGAGATGTAGGACAAGGGTGGCCGACCCCAAATAGTTGGGAGGAAGGCGAGGCAAAAGAAGAAGAAGAAGAAATATTATAAAAATATATAAATATTAGAATGTTGCTAGGAGACGGTTGCTAAGGGGTGTTGCTAAGGAATGATATGTAACGCTTTTCGATTACTTTCAAATCATGAGATAGCCGCCACTTTAATCAATTATTTTCTCTTTTTTATTATTTAAATATATAAATATTAGAATGTTGCTAGGAGACGGTTGCTAAGGGGTGTTGCTAAGGAATGATAAGTAATGCTTTTTCGGTAACGCTTTTCGATTCTATGTGCCAAAGAAAAGACATAAAATGTCAAAAGAGTGTTAACAAATTATGAAGATGTGAAAATAAAAATGGAAAGAATATTTTGAGAGATTATTGAACGAAGAGTATTAAAAAGTAGCTTTAGAGAGTATTTCATGGAATGAAGGGTTAATTGGTTTAGTTAGTGAGGAGCAAGTGAAGGTTACGATGAAGAGCGATGTAAAAAAGAAAGCGGTAGGACCAGAAGGAGTGCATGTAAAGGCGTGGAAAATTTTACACAATGTAAGCATTGGATGATTGAAATATATTTTTCGTAAGGTGTTAATGAAGGAAAAATTCCAGAAGATTGGATAAAAATTCTTATTGTAGGAATATTTAAAGGCAAAGGAGACATAGAGGAATATGGGAACTATAAAAGAATAAAGCTTATGAATCATAGTATGAAGATTTAAGAAATATTATAGATAAGAGAATAAGATGTCATCAATATCAAAAAATCAGATTGGTTTTATTGGATGAGTGGACGTTATTCCTTAAAAAAAAAATCTTGAGAACTAATATAAATAAATCAGAATATATGAAGTATGACTTTGGTGGTAGATTCTAAGAAGTTGAGGGTATGAAGAGATCAATGACAAGAAACGGTAATAAGATAGGTGAAGTCGAGAACTTTAAATATTTAGGATCAATTATACAAAAGGACGAAGCCTTTGACACGAATATAAGACATAGTATTAAGTGCAATTTAATGAAATGGAGAGAAGCGTCGAGCGTTTTATATTATAAGAGAATTACATTAAAGTTAGAACATTTATTTTATAGGAATGTAGTAAAACCAACTTTGTATATGGTTCATAATGTTGGGCTATTGACAAGTAGTGCTCTTGATTTGATGTGGGTAATACCCGATTTTGTGGGTAGTCAATGTTTTCGGGTATCCGATGGTTTTTGATATACGTAAACGGTTCAGCTAAGTCTTAACTCCTAAGAGGTAATCAGTATTAAATTATACATTACACAATTATTCGAATAAAAAATATTTAAGAAAATATAAAAATTATCTATAAAAATATAATCTAAGGTATACATACCGTAACATACTTAAGATCATTAAGCTATGGTTCTCGAACAGAAACAGATAAAATAAACTAAAGTCTAGTTATTAATACTTTCATATTCTTATATACACTTTTACTATTATCGAATTATAAAAATAATTTAATTTTAAAATTTTTTACATATTCCGTAAATTTTGACAACAATTCCAATATGTATTTATAATTCGATAATAGTAAAAGTGAATATTTATATACAATTTTTATTTTAAATAAAATAACATTTTAAGAAACTTATATCAAAATGAAAAATTCTAAAGATCTATACTCAACTAAATTTAACATAATAAAATAAAACAAATTACTTCAATATTACAATACAATTTTAAAACTAATTATAAATTCCAAAAATTAATCTAATAATAACTTTCATAGCCTTCACAGCTGCATTCGGACTATTCCAGTTGTTTTATTTTTGAAAATAGTACTGTAATATTGTATTTTTCGTTTTCGCGGGAATGATTACGGTGTGGAATAAATTGAAAAACTATTAAAATAACAAATATAGCTCATGGCCCAAACATAAAATTTCTAAAAGGCCTAGGTGGTTATAACCACCAACCCGCCCTATCAGTCCACCCCTGATGGGTGGAGTGACAATATACGATATTGTATGATAGAATAAAAAACAAATATGTTACTAGTGGTGTTTCGTCAATAGTAGACAAGACGAATGAAAATTGTCTGAGATGGTTTAGGCATGCGAGGAAACAAAAGCAATAAAAATGATAATAAAAATAATCATGTTAAAGGGAAAAGAGTAAGAGAAAGACCAAAAAAAAATGATAGTAGGGCTGTTTGTGTGTGCGCAGGGAATGTAAAAAACGGAAACGAGTGAAGGTTTAGGACAAAGTGGTTGACCCCAAATAGTTGGGAAAAATGCGAAGGAGAAGAAGAAGAATATAAAATGTAAATGTTTTAATTTTCATATTTATATAACTATATATATATTTATAACTCTATTTCATTTTAAATTTACATTTTTGTATTATACATATGGACACAATTTGGATTCTATTTTTGAGGGTGCAAGATTTATGTCGACTAAAGTGACCTGTGGGAGCTTAACAAATGCGGAGTAGTTTAGGTTTCAACAACCCCAAAATATAAGAAAAAATTGTAAAAAAATGATCCCAGCAACAAATAAAGTTATTTCAGAATCCCATGAGACTTTTAAATAAAATATTAATAAATATAAATGTATGTATATTATACAATGAGTAATAAAGTATGCTATTTATAAAAACATTACATTTTGTATATTTTCAATATATTTTAAATCCTTCTTGTACAAAAAATTTGAAAATACACCAATGTGGATGTCTATAATACTTTTTGGCTCTATCTTAACAAAATATATAGGAATATTTAATTAATTAGAGCGATTGTAAACTTAGCTCAAAAAAACAAATGTTTAAAAGGTTTATTGTAAACTCGGCCCGTGATTTTTACAGGTAAAAACGATTTAGGTGTAAGCTCATTCCAGGTTTTTTTCAGATAAAAATAATTTAGGTATAAACTTGGCCCAGGGTTTTTTTCACATACAAATGATTGTCGTGTAAACTCGGCCCAACTAAAAATATTCTTATTATATTTAAGAACCATTTAGCATTACCCAGAGGACACCACGAGGAGGCCAAATAGTTGCACATTAGTCGAAAAATGTTGACACCGATTTGGATTCGATACGACGATTTGGGGGAGGGGGGATACGTGAAGTTGACCTCCCAGTAATGAAATTTGAATTGTGTTAAGTAACAAATTAAAAGACTTTTGCTACAAATAGTTGTAAATCAGTTGCTAATATTTAGCGCACGTTTTGTATTAGTAGGTACTAAAACTTGGGGGGAGGGCCAACTTCACATACGTTAACGTAAGAGTTACTTTAGAATACATAAAATATTCTAAAATAACAGTGGTTGTCTACGTTGGGACTCAACTATGTGTGCCATCGTCATGGTTGTATAAACACTACTGAAACGATGTTTCATAAGTCCAATACGAAAATAAAATATTTGTCTCAATGTCTAAATATATTTTAACATTGGTTAAAAACAAATTGTTCATGATAAAATACAGTTACGTTACCAATTAATAATTTGTAAATTAAATTCTGTCGTGCTTATTATATATTTTATTGCCTAACATTTTCGAGCTGAGTTTACACCAAAAATAGTAACCGCAGGCCCAGTTTACATTTCCCCATAAATTATAATGTTGATTTTTTTTTTTTTTATATTGTGTTATATTAGTCCCGATTAATGTTTTTTTTTGAATATCGTATATTTTTCTTAGACAGCTTCAATTTTATTTATGATTTGTACTTTTGTAGTAAATCGTAACTGTTATCATAATTACATAATCAAGTTATCATAACCATTTTTGCAAGAAAATTTTGAACATTTAGTTTTATCTATTACAAAATATAATTTGTTTTTACCAAATATTTTAGAATAAATTTCATTTAATATGATCACATCAGTTAAAATACAGACCCTTTATTCTTAGATTTAATTTTTAGGGCCCCATTTACAACATTTCGGAGGTTTCCCAGTCACACCCGGCACTCTCTGTGGCCACTTCTACGGGTATGGCCACTTTGGATTCATAATAATTAATTACACACGTTTAATTTTTAGAGGGGTTTTTCTATTTACTAGACCGCGTTTCTCATTCTTTTTTCATTCACTACCCCATGACCTCTCGTCATTGCTTTACGTACCCCCAACTGTCATATTGTTTATTTTCATATAAGATAATAAAAAATTGTAAAATTAGTTCTAGTAGAAAATAAAATATATAATTATAAAATATTTATTTATTTTAATCAGTATGTGTCATACGAATGTAAAACAATAATGAACATTATACAATTTAATTTTAATGTGATCCTGGGGGTTATTTAGTTCACTGAATTTTTGAAATATGATTCAACAGTCGTAAGTTTGAATTCACAAAATATATTGTTATATTATATACTTATCATAATAAATACTTATTTTCAATGAATATGTATGACGATAAATCCCTTTTCACAGACATAGTGCTTTTTATCAAATATTTCTTAAACGATTTATAAATTCAAATACATAAATTTTTACATTATCCACCATTATTCTTTTACCCCGAGTGCCTTATCGTATAATTTTGCCCCGATTGAGTAACTCTGTACTAATCAATCTATAGTCTTTCGGCCTAATCGTTATTGAGTGTCGACTATCGTCTACATCCAGTAAAATCTTTATTGGTTGTTAATTAATAATTAATACTTACATAATTTCTTAATACTTATATATATATATATATATATATTTATTTATATATACATAAATATATATATTTATATTTCTTATTATACATAATATTATTTATATTATTGTGATTCTATCTTTTTGTATTATTATTATGAAAATTAACAGTTTTACATAAAAAAGAATCTCCCAATTCCAATGACACCTAAACATAATAATATAACATAAAAATTTGATGGTGCTAAAATTAGTTTAGTTCTTTCAATTCTAAGTATAAAATAATATGTTATAATAATTGCTATAATTGTTGAATGACTAACTAATATCCATATTTTCTTTTATACGCTTAAAAAATATCTCCAGTATTTGTGAAGTGAAGAATTTTACTAAATGTATTACTAATTTTTAAATTAACTATTACTTGACCATATTTATAAGTACTTCTATTACACTTCGGATTTCTGAAATATAACTATATATGTTATGCAATGGAAACACAATGTGTTCAAAGTCTATTATTGGTCCCAAAATAATCAAAATATATGTTTTCAATCAGTGTTTCCCAACTTTTACATTAAGGAGGCCTATTAATGTTCTTTTTATTGGATAGACGACCATCAAAGCAAAAAAAAATAGTATGCTTTAGTATAATAACTAAGACATGGCATTTGGAAAGTACATATTGAAATTTTGATTCTATACAAATTTGATCCATAGTAAGTACTCAGATTTTAAGTACAATAATATTTTTTTGCATACATCGTTATTTTTTGTAGGGAATCGAATATTTTAGGTTTATGAACTTTTATAAGCATTTTTTATGGGTATAACAAAACATTTTTTGTTTACAAATTTATAATTCAACAAAAACCAAAAGATAAATAAAATCAAAACTCCTTATTTTATATCGTTTGTCAAAATAAATTAATTCATCAATGGCTATTTTAGTATTGTTTCCAATGCACTTAACAATGATATAAAATCTCTATTGTACTGAGATATCATAATAGCAATTGCTGGCCGGCCCGAATTAATTATCTAAATTTATCAAAACATTACTGTACTATAATTTAAAGCGGTCGTTATCAGTAAGTATATTTGTATACTCAAGAAGATTAAAGTCTTAAGATTTTATAGCAGGAAGACACAACATACACAAACATATGTTTGCAGTTTTTATTTATTTTTTTTTAATTTTCTCTAAATTCTTTGTCTTATGTACCAAATTTATGTAAATTATTTTTATACAATAAATTACATATTTTTGCATATTTTCAACATTTTTACTGCATATTTTGACGTCTTTTAATGCATATGTATGCGTATATTTGAGTACTTTTTAGCGCATACAGATCCTTGCCTTGATAAGAATATTATTAATAATTTTATTCTTAGGAGTTTTATCATAAACTGCGATACTGGATTGATACTATAATATAATTATATTTTGATAATTAAGATATTTTTCTAGTCATTAGTTTACGAACAGTAACACATCAAAAATATTTTACAACACAATGTTGCATACGACCCATAGGTTGGGAAACACTGTTGTAAATGATTTTATCCATATTACAACTTTTTCATTATAATAAATCAAAATCAATTATTTTTAAAAACTAACCACTGCATTTTTTGCAATTACTTGCTTGAAAATAATTCTTGTACATAATAAAAATATACTGTTAATAGTTTCAAATCTTTAATTTATATGAATCTTTTGAACCACTCATTACTATTTTGCACTTCTTTAGCTTGATAAATTAATGTTATTATTTTTAAATCAATTTTTTCCTATCAAATGACACCATTTGATTCGGTAAAAAGTAGATAAGCCTCCTTCTTCACTCATTGAACACGCATAGTTTAAATGGATGTAGCTAAGCCTTTGATATTGTACGTTAATTACTCGTATTTATGTGATCAATAAAATATAGTTTGAAATAATTAAATGTTCATAATATTATGATATTTTATTATGTTTTCGGAGTTTTATTATTTTTTCAATTTATTTAATAATATACTTAATTAAAATCTAAGCTTGATCAGATTCTACTTAATATTTTTAATTGATTTATTTAATTTCTCTCCTATTGATTATATTTTATTCAATTATTATAGAAATTATAAAAAAAAACATATTTTGAACAAGGAATAAATTGAATATTAATCAAATTTTATGAGTTTATACAAATAATATTTATTTTCTGTTCACACAAAATTCGAAAAAGTTTTAATTAAAATTTAGGACAAAAAATAATTTTATAGTTATTATTGTACTAAAAATATTTTAAATTATTAATATATATTTCCTCTTATTTTTCATATTTTTCACTTTGCATTTTTTAAGACGTAGTATAATGTTTATATATTATTTGAAAGATTTATTTTTTAATTGAAGTTTAAATACGTTTTATTCTGAAAAATGAAAATATGTACTCTTAGTGAAACCTATAGATTTTTGTTATTTCTCTTCACCAATTATTTATTTTATTTAGTATTTCACTATAATTATAATTTTTATTTTGATTTGTTGTATTATATAAAAATATACTGAGTTAAAAATGATGTGGTATTTTTGTCAAATCCTGATATAACATACAAGATAAATAAAACAGCCAATTCAATATTTTGTTACAGGGGGTATTTAAATAATAAACAGCATTTTTAATAATGTTAAAAAAAATATATTACGCTTATTGTTGTTTTGCATATAAATTTATATTTCTTACAAATCGTTGAAATTATTCTGTATAAATGTAAAATTTGTAATAGGCAAAGTACAATTATTGACGGAAACTAGGGTTTACAAAGTACAAATATTTATACAATATGATATACATACGTTTTACTCATATAAATGTATTATATTAAAAACTAATAAATATCTACTAATTAATAATGCCTTTTAAATTATACTATACAAACAATAAATGGGAAAACATGTTTGTGATAGTCATTAATCGTTACACTTATTTTATTTTAATGTTTAACAATTTGTTCATCAATTACCAAAATATTTTAGAGGTTATCTATGTGTAAATATAGTAAAAATGTTCAAAATTACTTTATTTACATATACGCATCACATCTGATTGGTAGCCAAAATTAGATCCGATTAAAATAAATATAAAATTACATTACATAATATATTGTACATTTTGTACACGGAAATTGTATTTTGGCAATGAACCTGATATTCCACTTTATATTAAATATTAGTGCTATGGTTAATAATATCACAAAATACGTAATAAATTTACACTATAAAAATAAATCAAGGCATTATAATGTATTATTGTTATTATCAAGAAAGTATTTATTAGTAAATACATTTTACCTACACAAAATATGCAATAAACGTAATTGATGACATTTTTTTTTTATATATGACCATTGAAGAAATCTTGAGCCTTTGGAATAGCTACTCATTGGTGATAGTCTGACGTATCCAGTTGATTTTATTATCTAGTTAGTCATGACACGAATTGTTTTTTTTAATCGTCTCCCGAAGATACCGGAAATGGTAGTATTTAGTATGTAAGGGATGAAGGGATTTGAATTATCTCTTAGACGAAAATTTAATCTTTTAGAAGAATTTTAAGTGACTTTTTGGATGATATGGATCGCGAAATCTTGGAATGTGTAATTGGAGATATAAAATGGAATTTTAATAATGAGGTAATTTAGTAAATTTAGATAATTTAATTAAATATTTGTATACAAGATTAGTTTAGTGGCTAGGCTTAGCCCCAGAGTTGGATCCCTTAGGTTCGAGTAGGTTTAAATAGTAATTTGTAAATCATAATTTTATTTTTTAGTCTATGTTTTTTGATATAAGAAGCGGTTTGAGTACTCGTAATCTATTTTTTTTGGTGGCTCATTCGTTAATGATGAAGTACTGAAGTACCCAGATTTGTCAGTGGTTAAAATGTAAGCCAAGATATCGAACGTTTTAAGTATGAAGAAGTGGATATTGTTCAAATACATAGGAGGGATACTATATATCTGAGTATTAATGTGTAGTGTTAGGATTTTGATTGGTTAATTTTGATTCACCAGTATTTGTATCAGATTTGTAAGAGGTCTAAATATAGTTGCAATAGTTTGGAAGCCGTATACAGATATAGACAAAAACCAAGATCGCAATGTCATCAGAAATGTCAGCCGTGAGGGGAGTCATAGGTTGATCAGAAGTATATTAATTAAAGAGAAGTATTGTACCTTTCTCTGATTTGTATGATGTCTGATAGGTATAGTTCTGATTTCACGACCAAATGTTGGTTTTGGAGATATGATTTGAATATGAGATTGTAAAAAGAAGATAGGGGTTTTTATTTTGAATAAGAGATCGGAGTGCCATACTCTATCGAAAGCTTAAGCCATGTCAAGGAATGTTCCGGTGCATATTTGTATTTTTTTTAGCGAGTACGAAATTTTTTTAACATACCGATGGATTTATTGAACAGTTAAATGATTGCTGAGAAAGCTAAATTGATGTTGAGGTTGTTTTGATTATACAATTGGTAATAAGTTTTTGAAAATTCAATTTTCGAAAATTTTGGAAAATTGTGAGAGAAGATTGATGGGGTCGTAGAAATCTACAGAATCTGAAGGTTTATCTAGTTTAAGAATCATAATGATAACTGAGAACTTTTATAGGATGGGGAAGTACGTACTTCTCAACATTGAATTGAAGATATGTGTATGTAGAAGAAGAACTTCTTTAAATAGTTTGGAAGCGATTTTGTCGGTGATCAGATCGTATTCATGTGTTTTTATTTCTAGTAGAGTTTTGTTTAGGTGTTGGACTTTACTTGAGCAAATGTGTTTGGAATTTTTTAGATTAAATATTTTTATTTAATATTATTATTAACTAAATATGTCTGAAAATTTTATGTAATATTTATACAAATAATATAATATACAAACAATTCAAAACTGTTTATAAGGATAAAAATCTACTTATGACAATCATAGGTATTTAAATTCGTTTACATTAATTAACATTGAAGTTGAAATGCAAAGGTTAGCAGTACTTATTATATTTTAGTTAGGAAGTTCTTGAAAACACCTATTGGTATTGACGTTAATCCTTCCAAGTCATAGAAAACTACGTGATAGTATATGAAAGGTAAGTATCATTTATTTTCTGACTTGGAAAACCTATTATGTTATATATTAATTAGTTATGTTGCATTATTAAAATTTTATTTTATATTGATTAGTTTGAATGAATTTACAATTAGTATTCAATATGTTTTTGCCTATAGAAAAATGACTATGATATTTTTTTTACAGACGTTTAATAAATATTAAAATTAAAATGTTCTTATTTATTTATTTCATTAGTACAAAAATAAAATATTAATATAAATTTATGTTTAAATATATGTTTTAGAGTTCTTAGCGTGATAAATGCATATCTTGATTTTTTTTTTGGGCATTTAAATCCAAGTCATAATCATAAGTAACAATTCCTCAATCTTCGCCCCGGTGGCGGTGTGTTGACAATCTTATCGGTGCACGTAAATTTCGTCACTATCATACGACAAGACGGTAAGACCACTGCTCGCTTTTGCAATCATTCGACCACTCTCTCTTCCATTCTGTCTAATATTCAAATAAATATTCTATTAGGTATACAATTATAATTATTATTATTTGTTTATTTTATATTCTATCACAAAATTTTAGAAAGGAATTAGTGATAACTGATTAAGATAATACGGTTCGCACATTGAAAACCAGCTGATTATATAGCGAAATTTAATTTGGAAAGCAATTTCACAATAGGGCTACCAATAATTCAGAATATGGATATCAATAAATCGATATTAATATTTTTTTTTCGAAGTGGCAATTAAATAAATAAAATTATATCGCAAAAAATCAAAAGATTTCGATATTCGAAAAATATCGTTGGAAAAGCCTAGTAGTTAATACATGTAATCTCATTTTTGTAAGGCTTGACCTCATCATTTTTGGTCTCGCCTTTGCCCTACCTAGAAAAATATCCTGATACCGTCATTGTCGTAGAAAGTAATCGTTCGTTAAGCCATAGATTATTAATAATATTTAATCAATGGTAATACGAACATGGTTGTTTTTGTCTGGAAAGAAAACTGAAATCTCATACCTCGGTTTTAACGGCTAATCCGTATCCCGTTCAACACACGCACACACAGAGCTGCTGCGAGTATGAGATGTAATACAAGTATTGACTGCGTGCAATTTTACTAAAAATCCGATGTTCGCAATTAATTTCGTTTAAGCCCCGAGGACTATACGTATTCCGTCCACATAAAATTATTATTATTATTATTGTAATCGAGTAAATATCGTATATCGTTTTCGCTGGAAGACTTTGAGCAAATAAACGGAGGCAGCAACACTGACGTAGGAGCTCGCGTGCGTGCGTGTGCGAGAAAGTGTGCATGTGTGTTCGTGCGCGCGCCACGTCGTAAACATTGCACGGGAAAATCGATACTAGCCGGGTCCCATCGGCTGTGTGCGCGGGAGGTTCACTACCGTATATTTATGTACGTACGTATAAGCAACAACAATTTATCAGCTCACACAAACGAAACATTTAATATAATGTGTACACCGCGGTTGCGATTAGGAAAACTGCAGCCGTCCCGTGTGCGACCGAGAATTACGGACGATACACACGTATTATTATTACGACGACGTCGTTGCAGCTCCATACAATGGACAGAAATGGTGAAAATGGTACGCGTTTTCGCTCGCCGACGTATATAAATAAAGTGCGGACGTCACGGCTTCTCGAGGAGCGGAGAGGGTTTTCTGCACGCTCGTACGCGTGTATCGGTCACCGGTTTTCTGATATTTTTATATTCTTTTTTTTTTCTTCGCTTCTCTCAAGGTAAACGAGTGTAGGTAAACGAATAAAATAAAAATAAAAAACCTATACGGTTTCGCGTTGCTGCAGGTTCGGTTAGGTTTTTATACGCTCCCGTGCTGGGGATATCTATCCGGATAAATATGTATGTATAAACACGTACGTGGATACGCTTAAAATATGTGTATGTACACGTGAAAACGGCGTATGCGTTCTAGCGCACGAAATACCGGTCGCCGCCGCGAGACCGAAGCGATGTAGTGTAATACATTTACGAGCAACGACGGCAAGAGAGAAAGAGAGTGAGACGGAAAAAACAACGACCGGCGAAAAAAACTATATCGCTATTGTAAAAGCTATGATATCAACGCATGTATTTGCCGCGATCTCGGCAAGATCAGCGCTTTCGGCGCGAGGCCGCTGCCATCGTCCGAACACGTTCGCGTATTGTTATTGTTTTTGTTTACTTTTTTTTATTTTTCTTTCCATCTCACCCAAAAAAGATAATTTTCAAAGGTCGAACTCGATACTTTGGCGGCTTGTACCTCGTCTTTATGCTCTGTGCATGCGTGTTTGTGTGTGTGTACGTATGTGTGATGGGTATTTGTATGTGTGTGTATGCGAGTACGTGTGTGTGTGACCTATACAATGTGTGCAAAACCGGTTTAGTCGTCAAAAAATAAAATAAATAATAATGCACTCTTGCGCCAGGGGTGATAGTGGCGGTGGCGACGGCGTCATAGTTGCTGCTCGGCGGTGTGACTGACCCCATCGCTGCCGCCGTTGCCACCACTACCACCACTACTATATTCGTAAAGGAATAAGGATACGCGTCATGTACATCATGTTATTATTATTACTGTTTCTCCTTTCCCGCTGTACATTACAACCCGATGTGCACGGTCGTCCTGTATGCATATGGTACACACACGTCATATACCTTTCTATAAACGTATTTCGAGAACCATAACGGTTTCTTATTTCTTTTGCGTTTTTTCATCGTAACAAATTGTATTATCTTGTGGAAGTCGTCATCGTCGGTTTCTTTTTCTCGTCGTCGACGTTTTCACTTTGGTCAGGCTGCTCGCGGTGAGAGTGCGCTCAATTGTATTTTAATATAAGACAAAAATAATAATAAAACCATAATTATGTTCACGTATAATTGGCCAAGACTATATAACTCCGTGTATACTGCATAGAAACATCGTCCGTATACATAAAATAACGGGAGGAGAATAATATAGTTTATATATATATATAAATTTTAATTAATATTTATTTAGATACGTTATTTGTATTTTATCAAATAAGTTTTTAATCCTTTTTATTTTAATGAAATTTACTGTGCACAAGTCCCGAACAATGTTCAATAATTGAGAGGTTTTTTACATGAACAATCGTTAGACATTTTCTAAATAATGGTTTTCACGTATAAATTGCAATGCGAAATACCTGAAATAGTTAAGCATATTATTATATTTATAATGTATTTTGCAAATGTTTGATAATTCTAGAGACAGAGATTATACATTCTGATTACTTTGAAATATCGTGTTATTCGTACTATTGTGTAGTATACATTCTTAGAATAATGAATGCACATTGACCTTGAATTGCATACAAATAGTCAGGGTATTGGCTTCTGTTGTATTTTGTACTTTAGTAAGGTTTCGTGCGTTAATTTTTTTCTTTCTCATGAACCATTCATATCGATGAGCATACAGTTGGTTCGAATATAAATTACATAAAATCGGTGTTTATAGATTTCAAATCTTATATAAAAGTGACAAAATTAGGTCAATATCAGTTGCATCAATTAATCTTCACGATACAGTGCTACTGTATCTGAAGTAATTGTTTTCATAAAAAAAAACCATGATTCAACATCGCTATTTATCGTATAAACTGAGCAGACATCATATGATGTTTTACAACATATAGTTATTCTAACATACATACATACATACGTACATTTATTAAAAAATTAAAAAAATTATAAAAATTAATTTTTAACTGCGCACCTATTGAAAAATAATCAAATAGGTGCCACGTTTTACTTGTGTGGTATTTTAGTGTAATATGTATACAGAGTATACAACAAAACAATTGATAATGCATATGTACTTAGTGCATGTTTAAATATCTATGATGTATAGGTCCTACTCTTAATTAATTTTTGAACAGTCTAAATAAAAGTGTATTTTATGTATTATTATTACTGAAATCAAGCAACAAATGTAAACACTCACTCATACACATATTTTTACGTTTTTATTAAGAGTGCCTTCCATCCACAACAGATAATGGTTAAGTGTTCCGTAATTAGTGTGGTAAACCAAGTAGAACTATATGTACATTGCTTTATCTAGAAATTCATCATTAACATACACATTACCAACTTATATTTAGTTGAAATTTAATTAAAACTATGGAAATATATTATATAGTAAGCTAATATTTAATGCAGCAAGTATTATATTTATATTCGTTGTTGACCGTTGTTTGTTAATAATTAATAATAGTGAATACATTTTATATTTATACACATTATACGTGTCTAACCAGCGCAATGTTTATCGGTAAAAAACAAAAATTTAACTGCTTTGAATATAAGATATACAATTAATATTTTCCCGGAAATATTTTTATGATTCGTAGTGTTGAATAAAAAAAAAAAAGAAAAATATGAGATTAAGAAAAAACACCGCACCGGGTGATTCATTATTTATTATATCGGTAGTTATTTTGTTGTTGACTGACCGACATTTTGACTATTACATACCGTTGTAGGTTCAGCTGCAAATTTTAAAGTTATACGGACTATAACTAAATGCGATATTCTTCGCTTATAATGAAGTGTACAAGTGAGCAGTGTCGTCGAGCACATTAAAAAATAGTTGTATCATTTAAAATGTATCACTTAACTGCAGCAACTGATGTGCCAGAAACCCGCAATATTACCTATATATAGTGTTGATAAAATATATCGCATAATTCTTACGCAAGAAAATGTATTTCTATAAGTATAATTAATTTCAATAATTATTATACTTAATACTAACAAATGCCGGTTCGAAAAATACGTATTGACGCCGCACGTGATCGAACGGTTTCGTTTCTGTAGTCATGACTACTGTGCGATTTAGAATTTCCAAGTTTAGTGATCCAATTCTTCAAGCTCATCGCAAAAGCGCCCAAGAAAATAAAATGTATGTAGATTGTTCGTACCATGAACTGCAGAAATGACTCTTATAAGAATTTGTGAATCTTATTGAAGATTTTGACAAAGAGGTGCACTGTGTTCTGTGAAAGAGGAACTAGATATTTCGTTCTACAACTTCATTAATGGTTTATTTATTAATAATATCGGCGACCAACATGTGCGAATTTCTATACGTCTTATCTTTAACTTTGTTACCATTTACCAATGACATGGGCCGTGACCGGCACTCGATGAGAGTGAGAGGTTAGGATCTCCCTGCCACACGGTCACCAAGTAGGAGGACGATCTCCTTGTACCGGTTTTCCCGACCATTGTCACCAATTACCATATATTTCCTTTCGCGTGTTACTGCTGCACGCGCAAGTATGTATCGCTTGAAATCGCTCGCTGCGCGTACGTTTTCACGTTCGGCCGAATGACCGCACAACGAAGCCCCCTCTTCGCCCCCTACCAACAACTGATGCCGACCACGCTCAGAACCGCGTACGGGAAACGCCCGGCGCCCCTTCACCGTCACCGCGGCCGCGGCCGCCGTCGACGCTGCCGATCTGCGGACGGTCGACCGTTCTCCCTCTCCGGAATCACCGACGATTGACGAAGGACCCCGACGATGGAGGCCGACACAGCGGCGAGGGCGTTCGGTGCGTGTAACCCCGTGGCCCGACGCCTCAGTAGTACCTATTGCGCCGTTCGTCACGCATCGTTTTTTTGGATTTACGCGTTTTACCCCGTCGGTCGTGCAGACGACTACTGCATACGTTCACCTGTGTTTACGTGCGTGAAACCGTCAGTTTTAATGTGTTAAATTTTTAGTGTTTTTCGATCAACCCTCGCAAATTTTGTGCCGACCCCATGACTTAATGTTTTCGTGTGATTGTTCTGTGTTTAGTGTTCGTGCTTTTCTGACCGACGTAAGTACCTACTGTTAATGTGTTCGGCCTTACTTGTGTCTATAATGTGTGCAATATAATAACTTAATTTAACTGCTCGTGATCGTGGTATGCTGCAATTTGGGTTCTATCGTTTCTGGTGTACATTGTTTGTATTTTAATATCATAATTATTCGTCTAACACTTGTTGGTTACTGTTTCACCGAGATCCGATATTGTCGGATATTATTACTCGCCAGATTAGATTACGACTTGCTCCTCAAGTCCGTCGTGGATTTGGGTCATTTCGGTTCGTAAATACACTACTTGTGGGGCAACTGCAGCTACTGAGCATGTTACGTGGATTATTCATTTATGTGAATATTCATTTAATACAAAGATCCAATACCCTTATGCCGAAATATGTTATTTACCCGCACCCTGCAATAAATCATTGCAATAAGCGTTATTCAAGGATAAGTCTTCTAGCTCTCATTTCCCTTGCAATAGTGGTTGTCTTTCGTCGTTTGATGATGGAACTTCCGCCAAATATGACGTACATCTGTGCCGCAGGATGTGGAATTCGTGAGTGCGTGTTATATGTTCAAAATACTACCGCAATCGTTGTTTATACGCACCCAACCTCCACTCGCCCAAATATTTCTAATGTCAAGTTGATAATGATTCATCACTTGGTGTGTGTTAATAATGGTTATATATTCTTAACGATTTAACGATAATTTAATTCGGATGTACTTGGAAAATCGTTTTGTCTCAGGTTTTTTGGTTTTGTCTATATAACTTATTATTCATGTTGTTATTTACAAGTTAATCATTGGAGCAGATTATAACGTTATAAAATAAATTAGAAAATTATCCTAAAGAGATTAATTATGAAATTGTAGTCATAATAGGTCTACGTTGTTAAAATATAATATAATATATTCGTATTTTAATATATGATAGATGGAACAGCGTATAAGTTTGCGTTTGAAATTTAATACTACTACTCTTAAATTTTCCGAAAAATATTTTATTTATTCTGTTATAAGTATGGGTTTATTCATAATTATCGTTTAGCGGACTTCCAATATTTGTTCCTAGTTTACTACAGTTTTGTTTTTGTTTGGTCACTAACAAATAAAATTCATAGTAATAATATTTTTAATAAAATCCCTGATCTAAAATATATTTTACCTACAATTTAATTAGTATATTATTTATAAATATATTTTTTAACATACATTATTACACAATCCATATTATATAGTTCTGTTTTCAAGCAAAATACGTTCATTTTTCATTCAAGTTTTATTGTAGAAAGCCCCGCCATTTTCACCGTACTATATTTACCGTTCTGGATATATCCTTTGGCATATTCCGATAACGGCAGCTGCCCCTTGCATCCTTTGTTCTGGCGCCTCTGCATGTATCTCTTATCAATTGATTAAAAATTAGACAGTAGATGTAATCAAATATATGTTTTTAACAAAATGTTGTATAAGTAAATAAAACTGCTCGTATAACATGATCTATTTAATGTACTGATAGCAGAAATAGCTATCGCTTTCAAATTTAAAATAAATTATTATTCTTATATCTTACTAAATAACAACAACAAATCGAGACCAATGCATATTACATCCGGTCTCTGTATCATATTTTTATTTATATTAGTTATTTTGGTGCATTGCATGATAAGTATCATGCTACTATTTTTGGAAGTATAAGATTTATTCAAAAATAAAAACAAATTATAAGTTTGTACAATTTACCAAAACAAGATTGGTTGTGAATTATGAAGTAAAAATAATAACAATACAATGTTCAATACTATTGAATTACTTATGTTAAAGGTTAAACTAACGATATAAATTAATGATCGATGGTTTGTAAATGTACACTTACAGCTTAATTCATATTTTATTATTTACTATTTATACTATCTAATCGGTACTCTTATATTTTATTTAATATTACTCAGAATAATGTTGTAATTGTATTAGTCTGTCCGGACAACAGTTTTAATAGTTTTTCTAAATTTAACAAGACACATGAGATCCCGCCATAAGCTTATATGATATGTTTGTTACCGATGATGAGAAAATATGTTTTCCACCAACACAAAGATTAATACAGTGATAAATCTAAGGTGTAAATAATATATAATAATAATAAATGAGATATCTATTAGTTGTTGAGTTGTATAACGTCAACGTTGTATTTTACTTATATTTATGGGTTGTTATAGGTTCCTATTACAACATTATATATTTAATTATTTTATTTATTTTATGGAACAATAAAGTCTTAAAGTATGAGTAAAATTATTTTCTGATATGTTGTTTCATACTATTTATGGACGTTATAATTATAACTACTAACGAACTTTAAATTAAAGTTTTTGTTTAAGATTTAATTGGTTGAAATGTGTATGTTTTTTTTAAATTGAAATTGTGTATGCTAAACAATTAGTTTGTGTCTTCATTTTAAACGATATAGAATAAACTTTCGGTACTTTTATTTGAAAAAAATATTATTAATATTATTAATAAAACTAATTTTCTGAGTGTCATGCTCCAAAATGAATATAATGGCCTGACGGACCACTTGATGATTAGGATGATTGACTCTCTTGTAACCATTTGTTTAACTATCACATATTACATATTATTATGTTTGGTATGTTTGTGAAATAAATTACTACAGGAAAAAACTCAACGAGTAAGCATTTTAGCTTTATAGGCATTTTAATTTATCTAAGCAAACATCGTAGGAAATGAAAAAGTTATATTGTTCCATAATGTCTGAGCTAATCATTCATGCTCATTCTTTCCGTAAGTAATTTCTTTAAATCTCAAAATCATATCACTTCGTATGAATATATTTAATTTGGAGATTAAACAGATATTTGGCAAAACATATTTTTAAATTAGTAAAATGTAAGGCTTATAAGCAAGGCTCAGAAGTTTTAGTATATGCATATTTTTCTTGGCTTGACACCTAGAATCAGGAGCGGATTTAAGGCACCGCGAACTATGCGACCGCATAGGGCGGCAAATTTTGGAGGGCGGCAAAATTATGTTGAAAATTTATTTTGATTTTGTAAAATTAGGTACATAATTTTTAAAACTGTATTTATCACTTCAAAATCTTGAAATTGTGGATTTTGTAATTGTTTATTTTTAGCAAAATAATAGTTATGTTTTCCCAGGAACTCGTCTACGACAACGACGATAGTATTGTATTATAGCTTATCTTATTGTTTAAGAAATGTCTCGTAATACTATAATAAGCAAAAATTGCATATTAGGTAGGTATTGAAAAAATTAATTTATTTGAGGATATTTTATAAAGAGGTAGTAAGTTTTTTTTAGATGGGGCGGCAAATTTAATTTGGCATAGGGGCGGAAAATTGTTAAATCCGCCCCTGCCTAGAACATCAATAGTAAGACTCAAAATTGTTTCGCACTTCTCTAATGTCATACACGACATTTTAGTTTGCTATTTTTATGTGCATGTTTGATGGTTATAAGTATAGCCATTAATTAAAGATACGTTATACTATATCATCATAATAATATCGAATAAACAATAGTATTAATAATACAATTTGTATTAAAATTTCTTGTAGAATAAAATAATAATTTATCTAGTTATTGTAGATTTAAAATTGTGCTAATATTTTAATACCTGATACTTAGAAAATAAGAATTTTTGAATTACAAATAACTAAAAATATTCTAAACCATTCAGAAGGTATGTTTATAAAAACACTAACTCAATTTATGCCGTTATTATCAAAATAAATTATTTTATCGTAATTTAGAAAATCTAATTTGTTTGTATTTAAATATAAAATTATGTATGTATATATATATATATATATATATATATATATATATATATATATATATATATATACACATATATTTATAATTATTAATAATTAAATGTGATTAATGAAAATAATCAGAATTAAAATAAATGAGCTAGAATACTTGGCAATAACACCCCATAGAATTTATGTATGAAGAATGTCTATAGGTGATTCTTATGATTATGGGTTTAGAATATAAATTTCGATTGAGGATTAGATTTGTGTTGATAGTACGTTTTCAATGATATTGAAAATAATAAAATTTAGTCAAATTATAAATGGATAATTTTAAAGCATTCTATTGATTATAAATCATTAAAGTTGATGTAATAGACGCGAAGGCAAGTTACCGAAAGACCCTAGCTGTACTTATTAGTTAGTTGGTTTAGGAAATAGGGATAGCTAAAAGGTATTAGATATTTTTCTTCGTATTTTGTAAAGACAATGGTTCCAAACTATATAAAAGCAGGGTCTTGGTTATTTTAAAAATTTAGGATTTGACCAAAGTTTAGTTGCTATTCGTAGTACGTTATGTATGAATGTATATATATGAAAGTTCATTACAAAATTAAAGTCCAACATTAATATTTTTTGGGTAAAAACCATAACACTCCCCAATAGTACGTAATTGGGACCGATATTTTAATATTGTGGCTTTTGTAAATATTTTTCTCCCGATTAAATTTTTAGGACTTTGCCGCCACTATATAAGCATACATTTATAAAATCATTTTTAGGTTAATTCTAGCAATAGTTTTTCTATAATTTAAGAGAATGTCAGGGTGGGTGAAGATTATTTATGGAAGCGTTTAATATATTTAGATAATAACTATTTTTATTATTATCTATTAACTAATTAGCATTTTGGTAATGGGGGATTTCAACCACTAAACCCCCCCCCCCCTTACCTACACTGCTTTTTTAATGCCTAGTTAGATATTTTTGAATTGTATAATAAATTATGAAGAATCCATATTCACTATATTACATTTTTAAGGTTTTTGATTAAGCATAAAAATATGGATTTTTTACTGTGGTTTATTGTTATTATAAATCATATTATTTTATAGTATATTTATATATATATATATATGGTATTATTCACAAATATTCTATCTTATATAAATAAATAAAAATAAAAAATGTTTATAAATAGCATAAAAATACTTCGAAATTGATATATTGTGTAGAAGGTGCTAATATACCTTATATATTTAATGAAAAACTCATGTGTCTACATTTCATAATCGACGAAGATTTTCTTCAGAATATACGATGTAACCATATGTATGTATATGTGTTATACGTTTATATTGAATTAAGTTAACAAATTGTCGTACCAAAAATCAAACTAAGGCTAGGTTCACATGAACGCGCGTCAAAAAACGCGCGTTCACCGTTCAGATGGCTGCGTGTCACGCGCATTGTACGGAAATGTTCTAGTCAAAAACTATATTTATAAACTATATCAAAATTCGATCGCTCGCATCGATACGCGCGTCATCTGAAAAGTCCGATAATAATACATGGCATTTTAATCCGCGGTGCCATGCTCGTGTTCGCGCGGAAATGGATTCTTGCGTCGTTATCGCGATCAACGCGCGTTTACGCGCGCCAAGTCAACGATGTATGAGAAACTCGTACATCTAAACACGCGCGGCTGATTTACATGCGTGTACGCGTCCATGTGAACCTAGCCTAATAATTTTATCAAAAAATTTATAATTTGAAGAAAAAAAATAAATCGTACATTTTCCAACTACGGTTTCATTTTGTGTAAAATACAGTAGTCTATATAGTTTACAGAAGGAGTACAGAATTATAAAATCGATAAAAATATAATAATTGCCAATATTATTTTCATGTTGATTATTTGGATGTTTATAAACGGGGCTCTCATATAACAGATAATATATTTTGACCTATGGTACACTACATAGGTAATACACGCACTATGAGGATTTAGAAACTGTTATGAAACACTCCCGCGCTGTAGACATCAAAGCAGTACTTATACAATTACAAATACCTATGCATTTTTTTCTTTAAAAATATGTTTCAGGAGAATTACTCTCATTTGCAGGTCCGCGCTGACCTAATTGGCGGTCTTTGTTATACAAACGAATATGTTGCCTCTCTCTCCCAAATCTGAGCACTATCCAGAGTTTTGTTAAACTTAAAATTAAAATTAAATTTAGTTATTACTTAAAACATGTTTTATGTTTTGTTTACAATATATTATTGTTATACAAGTAATTATTATGATAATTTTTTCTGAGATTTGATTTATAAAGTTGCTCTACATTGTCGGCCGCCCTTAATTTTTGAAAACCTTGCACACCTTTGTTGGCGCAATTCTGCTCACCAAATTTCTCCATTAAAAGGATGAGAATATTATCTGTGTTCAAATGTAAGTTTTTTTTTGATACCATTAACACAATAATTTGTATTAAATGTTAAATATTGGTTTTTTTAAATATTTTATACATCTTATATGAAGTCTTAGTAAACGTAAACTTATACGATATAAGAACATAGATAATATTGTAATATGTAAGTGATCGAATTTTGATTTTTGTTAGCTAATTACAGTCTTAATAAGAGCTATTCTACGAATACATGTTTTTAGGTAGAAAAAACGAGTATGTAGCGTCCTTTAAGGGAAAATTATCAGGCAGAAAGAATTAGAAAAATCCTAAAATTTGGCTCCGAAGATAACTTAAAATTGTTTCGAATTTATAGCAGTTTAGTAAATTCAGAATGTTTTAAATGTTCATATACTTATACATGATATAATAATGCGCATGCGTACCTGACAAAGAAAATCCTGTCGATTGATGTGATTTTCATCTTTATGGTGTACAACACTTTTTACTCATAATATAAAAAAAAATAAAAGTCTAATATATTTCGCTAATTTAAAAATTTGGCAGTAGTCAGTAGCACTAAAAAACAAACGCAAACTATTCTAATATTATACTTGTGTTTTTAGGCGTTAATTGTCGTTTGGAACTGATACAGTTGCAAAGGATAAGAAGAAAAAGGTGCCGGATGGTAGCGATCGATCGTGGAAGTGTTGTGTTGTCGTATGTTATTAGTGTGAATATTTTAGTGCGTGCACGGTACGATCGTGAAAATTAGTTGGTTTGTCGTTAATATTATAAAATAGCGGTGCGTAACGTATACGGTGGTGACGCGTTAACGGTAAATTTGTAGTGTGTCGTGTGTGGACATGCATAAACGCAGTGGACACGCAAACGATGGTCACGACAACCCAAGCACCATCATTGCAGGGTGGTGCGCGTAGCGGCCGAACCGCGGCGGTGAGCAGCACGCTGTGCCGGGCCACAATAGTCCATGCGTGATAACGTGCATACCGCACGCGGCCACAATGATGGACCAGAAATGTGACGGCGGCGGTGGTGTCGCTGCTGCTGCCGGGGGCGGTGGTGGCCTGGTGTCGTACAATCGCCGCGGCGGCACCGAGGTGATCATCAAACCTCGTAGCCCCGTGGTGGTGGTGTCCACCGGCAGCGGCGGCGGTGGTGGTGCCATTGGTTTCCACGGCGTGCCGACGACCACCGACGCCGTCATTGTGCGCAGCCCACAAGGCGGTCACTTACCCGGGCAACAAGCGCCTCCGTCTCGTAATGGTTGTTCGACGCTGTTTAGCGACATCGCTGGGGTCAAGCGTCTCCGACCGGATGACTGGCTGGCAGTTAACTCGCCACCCGCCTCGTCGCCTGGTACCTCGCACATATCCTACACCGTCATATCAAATGGTGGCGGTGGTGGTGGTGGCGGCGGCGGCGGTTACAATACTTCACCAATGTCAACCAACAGTTACGACCCGTATAGCCCGATGGGCGGAAAAATGAGTGAGTACATAAAAAACATTTATTTATTATTAGTTATGAGTATTATTACTAATACTTCCTCTTCCATCCGTCTGTCTATTACTGGTAGTTAGTAATATTTATATGTTAACTTATCTTAACATTCTGTCGAATATACGGTTGTTTTTCGTTATGTATCTTAGTTTGGCTAACCTGCTTTATCCGCAACACTCAAATTGGAAAAATAAAAGTAGGTGACATTTTTATACTTGTAAGACTTGAACATATACCCTGCTCATTTTCCCCGCCAAAAAAAAAAAAACGGATCCATGTACCGTTATTAGAAATGAATCGTTGTGTTGGGGAAATAGAATTCCCCGCACCCGATAATTTAGGACTATGTACAAATTACCACGATCGACAAAGCTATATTATGATAGGTGGTTCAAAATTTGTGATACCCCAAATTACTACCTTCGTTAATTCCATAATTATTCCGTTGTCTTGTCCATTAAAATAGAACAGTTATTATATTTTAATATATAATTAGAATTAGTTTTCATTTCTGCGCCCCTTCAATTAAAAGACTACATGTTCGTGTCTTTGTACCTCTAAAATATTATATTTCGTCCCCTCGCAATAAACTATATTTTATGCATACCCGCGGATATCTAAGATTCAGAATATATTTATGCAGTAAATTGTTTTACGGATTACTTATATGTATACATACTGTATTCTAGTAATTGTTATCGTGTTCAATCGTGATCGATTGTAATTGTTCTATTTGTGGTTTAGTATTCGATTATATTGCAGTAGTCTATAAATTGAAAATAATGACTTTTTAACTGTAAAATGGATTTGTGTGTTTTGCATTCCCGTCAAATATACTCGTTTAATGCGATAATTAATAAATATTTAATAACATAATAAAATATATTCTATATATTCTATAAGTATCTATTTTGCCGTGTCAATATCTATATGTATATATAACTGCATTGTGTACTAATACAATTACTATTATGTGCGTCCATATATATATATATATATTTGGCCTAGTTAGCTAATCGAGTACTTGAAACACTGCAGTGTGTACTATTTAGTTTTCACGGATGTTATTAGAAAATCATTAAAATAAAACATTGCAAATATCCCATTATCGATGTGATTTTTCTCGTTCGATATAATAATATTATGTATATGACTCGCACAACTAGTCGAAAAAAATTAATTTGTTATACTCGTTAAAATTGGCTATACTACGTTTGTATCTCTCCAACTACGATATGTACATATACATATACATACTCACACATACAATTTAATGACCTTGGTGCAACTAGGAATATTCACGCCGTTGGTTGCGTAATTACTGAACATTTGTGTAGGTACTGCGCTAAGAAACAATAATTATCTTAAAAAAAAATTGTTTGAACGATTACATTGTCTACATGTGCATACATGTATGTATTTAGGCCAGTATACATTATATGGGATATCAGTCGTAATTGGGTTACAGAAATGTATTCAAAGTTCGACAGTTGACCTCTGTGGACCTCTGGGTGCCAAAATGTTTTTTTTTTTTTTTATACAAAAGAGAACGTTACTTCACAGCAAATAATAAAAAAAAAAGTATTGGGAGCCATAATACATGTATATATATATATATATATATATATATATATATATATATATATATATATATAGTATTTATGCGTTGTCGACTTGTCGTCGTTGTCTACGTGGTAGAGGGGATTATTAATTTTGGGATAGACCTTGAGCGTTTACACACATACACTCTCGCGGACTGATACGAAAACAAATATGTAGGTCATTGAGCCTCGTGTGTCTATTTCTCTCTCTCTCTCTCTCTCTCCCTCATTCTCTCCAACTCCCACTATCTATCCCACACTCCCTCTTTGAATTTCATACCCGCTTAGTCAACGGTACCTAATATTTCTTACTGTATGACTTTGTCTTGAAGAATTATAATAAAAATCATATTTAGCCTACTTGTGTTATGTATGCACTGTGTACGTATATAATGATGAAGAATAAAACCCAACTAAAATAATCACTCTGATGTATATGAAAAAAAAGTAGGTAATATTAAACCCAGAGAAGGGAGTATAGTATAATTCATCTCCTGCTGGCGCGTTTTTTATTCTCTACTAGGTGTCCCATCATCATCTGATATAATATTAATAATAATAAAGCATTTTTACCATAAAATACCTAACGGTACTATATTCGGTTTTATTCACAATCGTCGGCGGTGTACGTTCGTTAAAGAACAATATCGCCCTTGGGTAGTTTAACCTTGGGCGGCCGCGGTATATAGAAATATCGAGAAAGAGGAGCCTTTCTCTTTATTTATATATCATAAAGTACATTTCAAATAGACCTTCCGTTGTGACAAGTGTATAAGTTATAACCAAATATGTTATAACGGATCATACTGTAAACGTTTTATCAATCTTTTACTACTTATACACTGATCGTAATATAAGCTAATGCTTATTACATATAAATTGGTAGTAGGTTTTAATAATTTTTTTTTTACCGCTGCAGCAGCAGTAATATCTTTTGATCATATCAATTGAGAGTAAATCACTTGAATATAAATTAGGGTGAACTTTGATACATTAACGGATTTTAAATGTCAAACAATCCTAATACGTGCACATGTCATGTTTTGTCGAATTTGTTAATGAGTTTTTTTTAATTTTATAAGATTGCATTTATAAAGTGATTTTTTGATGTAATAACAGTTTTATAGTTGAACATTTTTATTCAAATTAAACTTGTTAATAAATTATTTCAAAAATCGTATTTACAAAAACTTAATAGAACTGTGCATATAAATTAAATTAGGTTGGTTTTTAAAAGTTAATAATCATAAAAAATTGTTTATTTATCTTCAGTTGAACACTCATGTCTTCAGAACATGAATAAATATCATTACTAAAATGCGGGTTTGATGGATTATTTTTTGTAGTACAACCCGTATGTACATATTAATTGGTGAAAACAAATTGTATAAATGTACTGTATGTACAATAACTTTTAAATTTTTATGTGTGTTCCCATGTTATATTCACCTCATGCTCATGCAGTTTTTTTACCATGTGTACTACTTCACATGATGTATCGGCGAATGCGTGTTATGTGGGTGTCCATTTGTTTAGTCTTTTAAAGGGTTGTGTGAGTCAAGGACTTTCGATTAAACGGTCAATATGCGCAATCGTGATGAGGCAAAACTGATGGAAAAAAAAACAATGATATAGTAAAGGGAAAACGACGAGGATTTTCTGCATTCAAGGAAACGTGGTGAATGGACCGAGACGAAATAACGATAATCGGACCAAGGTCATACAAATTCTTCGGATCGATGATTTCAGGAAACGTGCATTGAAAGGGATAGATTCGTTTAATGAGTAGTATGTAACTATAAAATTATATTTGTACACGTATATTGTGATGTCTGTGTATGAATATTTTTTTTATACAACGACGAATAATAATACATGATGGGCCATGGGCGTTTAATATTTTTGTTGACGTGCACGATAATGAACCGTGTGCCGCGCTTGTACAGAGAAAAATACGAATGAAAAAAACACACCGAGTAAGGCGATGGTTAGATAACAGGCAATGGACGTGGCTACTATTTGAGTAGTGAAACGTCGTAAGTTTTAGGATACACCGTGGCAAGTATGTGGGCCATTTGGAATTCAGTATGATGTAGAAAGGGAATCGACATTTGACCTACACCCTGGAGCCGGTTAACCAGTTAGATTTTTCGTCTACTATACGCGTACATTAACACACATATGAGAAGTTTTTCGGAGTCATTGAAATATTTTTAAAAATAGTCAAAGTGAAAACTCTGCTTTTTTGTTCATCGATGTTTATTTATTTATTATTATTATTATTATTATTATTATTTCAACTAATATCCGGTCTAGTCGGTGACAGCCCGTTGCCATCGCTTTATACTAATGGCAAAAGCGTATCAGTCAAGCAGTATAATATAGTATATAGTAATGTTCATATTCATAGTGATGGGTACATGGTTACCATAAACAGTTGTTATTAGCTGTAGAATGTAAAATTTTATTAATTATACTTAATTACTGATCATTGGATATATTTAGTTAAATTTTGGATTAAATTGAATTTCTAAGAAGTTTTTAGTCAACGTATAAACCAATAATGTATTTAAAAATTTTTATCCTAGAGTTAAATAAAAATTCAAATATACTTAACATTTTTTCCAAAATTTGTTGTTTGTTTAATGACCAAAAACTCTGTTATTAACCAAAACTGTTGTTACCAAACTGAAAAATGTTGCTTGTACCAACTTTTCTCTTCTAAGTTCTACACTTTCTGTACTTAAAAGTTCATAAAAAAAGATTAAAATAATTAATTATTAATTATTATTTATAAAATATTTATAAGTAAACATAAATAATCATAAGTAAAACACAACGCTGATCAATATATCTGTAAAAATATAATATATATTATGTATTATGTATTATATTATTATATATATATTATGTATTATATAAATAAAAATGTATCCGAATAATCATTTATACATATATTTATAGAGTGAAAACTATTTTTTTAGATTGAGCAATACTTGTTTCTAATAGTTACATATGATAAATGAAACGCTCAAAAAATTGAATAAAACTTAGCAATACAATTCTTTAAGCATCTATAATTAAAAAAAACTTTGTTGTAGATGATTGTTTAAATAATATTTTTAAACCACTCTCCAAATACGTAAACATAGATAAAAAAGAACTTAATATTTTTTACTTTGAACTTCTTTGGTTTAAACCATGACTATTATATCGTAGTAAATTAATCATTTTCATTAAATACCACATGCTCTTATTTTTCAAAAGTAAAATTTCAATTATTATTACTATACCCTACATTTAAATGTTTTTCACTTTACACACATTTCATATACGTATACGTATTATAGACGCTTCGTGATTATAGAGCGGGTCCGGTATTTTCTAAAATTAAAATTTCTACGTCCGACTAAAAATATACATTCACAATCATATATATGTACACCGACGGTGGGTTCCAGTCTAGAAGAAGGGAGGGGAAAAAGCGATTGAGAGGGAGAGATCTTTCACTTTTCGAATGAGGACATGGTACTGTAACTAATAGTCACCTCGCCGTGAACAACATTTTTAATACTTTCACTATATAAGTCCCTATAATGTCGTTCGTCATTTACTATTCCAGTGGTGTGTGTGTGTGTGTGTGTGTATAAACGTCATTGATTAGTGTACTCGTCAAAAGCAGCGAATATTACAGAAAAAAAGAGAAAAAGTATAAACCAGTTTATTATCGATGGTGTAAGAATTCGTTAATATGTGTTACACATAAATTAATGGTTTTGAGTGAAAAAAAACTAAGTAGAAAGTTTTCAACTTATCTTAAAGATGTTGACGATGCTATCGTAAAATAACTATCGTAAAATGAACACTAATAATGTCATAGAAATAAAAGTGATATAAAATTATAGGCGATGACACTGCGTTGTAAAAGAATGAATACAAATGAAATAATGTTAATATTATATGCCTAGGAAGAAAAAAAACTTATAGCGCATCTTTCTTTTGTTTCTGCAAATCCACTGTTATTCGATTATAATTTAAGAATCTCTAGAAGATAATAGTCTTTTTTTCACTACTCCAGTCAGAAGGCCGCGTATACTATAATGATGATCATCAATAGAGAAATACTATTTGGAATCAATTATTATTGATTTCTCTCCCTATTCTCTACCCTAATACATATATATATATATATATATATATATATATATATATATATATATATATTTATTTATATATATTTTACAATAACTAACAATCTAGCGTATTAATATACTAATACCAGACACATGTTTAAATATAACTTTTTTTTTTCTTGTTTATATAGTATACAAAATAAACTGTTGAACAATAATAATTATGATAAAAAAAAAAATCGTTCAATCCCCATGATGTTAAATTCGACATACATGTCCATAATGCAAGGTCACTATAATATTACATATGACACGCGTGGATGTTATTTAGTTAATTGGTTATGAAATAAAAAAAAAACGACCGCCTTATAGACCCGGTGACATATTTAAAATATTGTAACTTGTTAGTGAGTGTAGTATATAGTTTTAACTGAAAACTATCGCCCGAGTAATCATTTGTTGTAGATATATTTATATTTATAATGTTCTCTAATCGACAAAAATTATGTTAATGGTGTACAATTAATATAAATTAGAAATCAGCTGATGGAAGTCTACGTATATATTATATAGTTCTATTTTCATGTTTATGTAATTTACGGCAATGATTTAAATAGCGCACGCCACTTGTTATATTGTTATTTTTATTTATAATTTTCAACTACGGAGGAATGAAACCTTGTTTGATGATTTTAACCGCATAATCATATTTGAATTCATCAGCGAAGGTCGTTTTAATCATTGTTTTCTTAATAGTGGAAAACAGTGTTATCCCGTGTTTCAACAAATCTTAATTCAGCATACACACAGTGCAGTCACTAATTTTCTTTATGTTCTCCTTTAATAGATGCTATCCGTTAAACCTCCAATAATTAATTGTAAACAATATTTAACAACATAAGGTTCGATCTAACGATTTCGTATCAAATTATTACCTTCACTATTTATCCGTATTATAATTATATAGCAATAGACACCGCATGGGAAAACTGCTTCTTACACGCACAGCTCAATATGTATTTTCAATTTAATTGCTATATATAATTTAATTCCATGCATGTTATTCAACTTATTTTTATGAATCTCGTGCGGTATAAACCATTGTTATTATTACATATTTCCCTGCGTTTTCTCTTCCATTAAAATGTATTCGAACTATTGCACTTGTAGATTTGGTCACATTAACATACACAATGTTTCAGGTGGTAAAATGTTTTTTATACACAAAACTTGGCAGTTTATACATTATTTTACACTGTACAAATTTACTATTTCGTATGAATCTCCAGAGGCGTAACATTCTTTTAATAATAATGATAGACTTTATTCTGTATATAATTGTTATATTATAATATGTAATAATTTATTATTATTATTATTATTTAGTTTAATATTATTAATATAGGTAGTTTAATGTTCCCTGTACATCGAAAACATCAATCAATACAAAGTGTTTTGTGTTGTGTGATTATTGTTTTGTGTTAGTATTTGAACACTTTCTTTTATGACCAACACGAAAAACATTTTTTCATTTGTCGCAGCGCACACATATTTTTGGGCTGTTCAAAAATTATACACGTGGCAATAGTAGTCATTTAGAACTACTGCAAGGTAGACATCACCTCAGTGTACGCGCGCCTAAATACCTAAAGGTACGTTGTTTTAGTTCTCGCATAACCTATTATACACATATTTTTATGTATATAATACATAAATAATACATAATAGATTTTTTGTGACATGTGTATGTTGTTTGGTACTCGGTAAAATTTCAATTCACACATAAGTTTTTTTGTTTGTCAAAATATAAAAAGAAAAAAATTTAAAGAAATCAATTTTTCTTTTTTGGCATAATTTGTCATTGTACTTTTAAATACACGAAAGTAATTTTGATTATTTATGGCATGTAAGCAAAAATATACCCATGACCTCTTGGACAAAGCATGAAAAAGTACGTATAACCCTTGAGGTATTACCACTAAACAGCAGTATTTGGAAAAACTTAGGAAATCGTTATGATTAAAAAATAAAATAAAACTGTGTTACCACTGCCGTTGACATTTGTACACGTTTAAAAAATAATTACAAAACGTTAGAACGTCCTTTCGTCTCATATTCGTATACTTGTGTAGTAGAACGTGTTCAGACGGTTATTTTGTTGACGCCGCGTTTTGTTTTTGCGTCGTTACCGGGCGTTCGCCATCTGGCAAACGCATCAACGTCATAGGGTCTATCTCTCTACCACTAGATGGCGATGTCATAATGTTTCGGTAACGATGTTTCCGCTGCTGGATTGTATGATTCGTAAAAAACAATTTTTTTCCCCTACATTGTAAACAACACGCTCACGCGTTTTATCGATTTTATTTCAAACGCTCCACGCGCTTACGAATGGCAAATATCGTTATGATAATAACGACATATCGCCCAACGTGGCTGCCGACCAATCTAACCTACTCGTGTACTCGTATATAATAATAACATTTAAACTAGATAAAATCCGGTTTTTTCGGAAATCTATGAGCGAAAAGAGATTTCATCTTTTATAATCCTGTACACTGCCAAAGATATGGATAATTCAGTGTCTTCTTATTTTACTGATCCATTTCAAAACGAATGGCTTAGTGAACGATAAAAGTATAAATTAGTATTAGTTTTTTTCATTTTATCGGGATTTTATGTTATAAAAATTCACCTGGAAGACAGGTAGAGTCTTCATATGATATATTATAATACTGAGATTTCCTCGATAACTCACCAGCCCTACATTGTAGGCTGACATCCGTCCGGAGAGTCTAATCCATCACTTACTATATATATATTTATACATAGACTTACTACTAGTAACTACATCCGATGATCGAGATCTATGTGCAAACCCCTAATTGCCGTGGAATCTCTTCATTGGTTTTTCCCTCCCGATCAAAAAAATTATGATTTTACTTATGATATTGTATAATATTATTTAGAAGTAAAATTATTTTCCTTTGGATGCGTGTGTCGTTTTTTATGATACACTAGTCCGTTTGCGATGATGGTCCTTCGTCGAAAAATCAATAAATAATATGCATATGATTTACAAACATAGCACTCGGCATGTCACCGCCACACGGTAATTATAGGTCAGCAGCTGCCATCCGTCCCTATATGATAATATACACTGCTTACTATAATAATAATTATTATTACTATTATTATTATTATTATTATTATCATTATTATTATTATTATTATTATTAATATAATCATCATCATATTATATTTATTATTATTTATCGCCGTAGAGTTACATATTTACTTGGTAATGCTTTGACGGTCGATGTTGAATTATTACCGCAGTCTTCGCGTCTGGAAATAGAACAAATTCATTTTTTTCACTTATTTATTTATTCCAACCTCTGCGCTCACACAGGCGTCGTATACTCGTACATTGTTCATAATGCGCGTATGTTCCAACCCATCGTACATAACATACCACTACTACCACTGTTTTTTTAAATATACGTGATTACACGTCCAGACGATTTTTACCGCGTGCGTCTTCTCGTAACATTATTACTATTACTATTACTATTATTAAAAACTATACTGCTAAGTATTGAGCTCAGTGCTCGGCTACGTACAGACGTATACGCGAGTTTTATCATAATATTACAATGGTGATACAATGTTTTGGGCCGAGTCCAATCAACCTGTCAATCCGTGACAACCGAAACTGATTTTTTTTTCCGTTCTGACGAAAGCAAATTTCCACCTCTCCGTTGCCCCTCGCCCGCTTTACAGATGGGACACGAAATTATCACCACCACCATCGTCATCATCATGGTTACAAAACTGAATAACATCTATTTTCCACCGATTTTTTTTTTTTATATATATATATATATGTGTTTTAGTTTTGAAGATTGTTTCTCTATCTGGTCTCAAGGACATATTTTTAACTTAGAAAAAACTTCGTTGCCGATTTTCCCCGTAGACCTCGCAAGCGTATCATCTGCAGTTTAGTGTACGTTTATATTTTCATTAGTAAAACACTAAAATCAAGTGTTTCTTGCATAGTGATGATGTGAGGGACTTCTTAGGAAAAAAAATAAAATGTCAATCATTGCGCTAGGCTCACATATAGTCGTATACCTATTATATTTAAATTATATTATTATACAATACAGTATATCTATATATAATGTATGCTGGAAATAAACCAAATCATTTTTCTCACGTTCAAAACCATATTATTACACTTATTGTTAGAGACAATATAATATTATTATGTGAAGCAATAAATATACAAACACATAGGTATGCCTACGGTTAAAAACATCTAAAAATACAATAGGCCATTCATTAATAATGCTTTTACAATATATTGTTTTTCAAAAAAAATTTCGTTCATAGCAATGCGTATATCTGTTGTAAATAAACATACATCGACAATTATTTAACGCGTTCGGTGTTTGTCGACCATGACGACAGCCGACGCCGTGGACGATGCAGTCGCGTGAAATGGCGGTCAATAAATACCAGTGAAAAAATAACCCAAAGCAAAAAGACGAAAAAAAATTAATAAGTAAGAAAAATGAAATAAAACAGAAATCTGTGCAAGTAACAGTGGCAGAGAATAATGCGGAGATGACTTGTAGCACGCAGCACCAACAAAACGTGCGCGCCCGAAACAAAACCGTAAATACCTATATCTACACAATAATAATAACAGCCATTCGCTGTTTTTGTACGTACATTATATGCGTTGTGATATCTCTGCCCAGCCTAATAATATATAATATTTTTACGTTTAGTCATCGGGCACTTTGCGCGTGTATCTATCTATAAACCTTATACATAATAAGTATACATTACCGCGTGAGTGTTGTCCTTGGAACCACACTCGCGCGCTTAGTACATTTTGAGGTGTCCGGAATAATATGAGATGTATTTATTTAATACATGTGTCGGTGATTTTAACGTCTGTGTATTTCTGTCGTTAGTATTCTGTATGTTCGTTATGTTATTTAATGCCAACAAATTATGTTATCATTATTGTTTTATGCGTACTGTAATAATGTACACCTGTATACGTATCACAACGATATAATAATAGTAAATATCTATAAGTATATATTTTTTTTAATACTTGGATGGCAGGACGATATGTGCGCGCATTCAATGACTTTGGAGGAGAACAGTATATTTTAATGATTTGGCTCGTTAAAATTGCTTATTGAATGGGAATAGGTTGAATGAAAATTTCCCCACAAGCAGGCCCCATATAATGTGTATATATTTTTAATTGTAATATATATATATATATTACCATAGACTAGAATACTATTTACTACACTGCGATGGACTCTAGTGTGTGTATATGTATACGCTCATATGTGTCTTTTATATGACAAAAATTTTACAATAGTTTTTTCAACTACACAATGGCGACCAAATACGCTTAATAGCACCGAGGTTGGAGGCGCACGTCGTCACATATTACATATCGTTGTGACGCGGTAATAGTTAATACGGTTGTTTTTTCGAATGTACCACAAATTACGTGTATATACTTTTATATATATATATATATATATATATATATATATATATATATATATATATATATACATAAATATATGCAAAACATATATGTATGAAAATAATTTAAAAAAATAACAATGTCGATTTTTATGCATTTTAATAGGTATTGCTTGTTCCTATGCGTTTGGATATAGAAATTTTTGTGAAGGTTATCACGTCTGATAATTATCGCCGAAAAAGACAGCGCTGCAGCAACGTTTGTCATCATCGATGTTTGACGCGCGCGAACACCGAGAAAAGATTGGAACGCATAAAAAACTCAACGTTATCGATCGAAATATCTCTCGTACTATAAGTTTTAACAATGCCAGCAGGAGTTGCGTATATATTGTTATTATTACGACGTTAACGCATCCGTGACAAGCAAACGGAAAAAAAACCATGGCGGCGCAAAAACCTATCGATGCTTAAAACGCTGCCAAAGAATAAAACATACGTGTGAGCAAAGAAAAAACTGATTATAATACGGTTGAACAGATCTTGAACGTAGTGAAAAATCTCTAACGCTTTTATTTGAACTATTAGAACTTCATCAGTATTTATAAGAACTGTAATTTTCAATTTGTAATATTGAATTACTCATTGCTACATTTGAATTTTAAAATAATATTTAATTTAAGCAGGACACAGCAATTATATTGAATAATTACCTATATCGTTGTAATCTTGCAATTATTTGTTGCTGCGTTAATGAGTTAATTTTTTTTCTTCTTTTTTTTTTTGATCGGTTAATTATGGTAAACGTGAGTACATTTTTAAGGCAGATACCCATGCCTACTGAAAATAATAATTACCCAATTAGATTACATTCAATATTTTTTGTCATTTAGAGTATACTCTTGATTATCCGCGTAACAGATTATCCGTTGTCGTCTGCGGAATCATCTACATTTATGTATACAAAAAATATATACTTATATAATTATTATAAAGATACTAGCCAATCCCGTGCACTTCGTTGCTCGTTAAATATACCAACTCTATATGACTCTAACTTTGTTCAACTCGTTATTTAATATTCGGTGGATGATGTTCTAGATTTATCTTAAGTTTTCTCTCCGGAATAAAAATTCTGATTCACAGCAGTATATTATCAGGTAGGCAATCTACCTGCGGTAGATCGCGGACCTAGTGCTGTTTGTACGTACCTTAGTGTATGATTTAAATCTAATTAAGTATCAAAGTTATACCAAGTTAGACATAATACAGTGGACTAATATAATCAATTAATACATAATCCTATCCTAACCTTAACGTACTAAAATCCGTAGTATAGAATTGTATTGTTGACCATTTGCATTAGTATTACGAACTATTTCTGTTGCTCCGAACGATGTCATTTGAAAACATGAATTGAATGTTCTAATTGACTTCAGGAACACGTTAGAATCTGGATCTGTACCGATAAGTAAACCGTTCAATGGTTCAGGTGGTGTTTCAATTTCAGGTAGTTGCATCTTTCCTGACGCAAAACACATCCAGACTGGCTCATTTTTGAATTTGAGAGCATAGCAGTGCGGGCATTCCTTGTCCATAGCACAAATTACTACTTTTGAATGAGCATAATAATCAATATCGGGCTCATACTGGAATGCTAGACGCAGGAATGAATCAGATATAAATGTTCGATGTACCTGTTGGCGTAGTTGGTCATTTGCTCTGCGTGAGTCAACTACGAATCATTCGCACTATCGGATTGACATTGTTCGTCTGTTATTTGCGATCTTTTATTTCTCATGTTTGTAGCTGCATTTGTTCTACGTCAAAAATTGGCATTCTGGTGTCTTCTTGGCATTTTTAATGACACAAACAAATAGAAAATATTCAAAGTACTTATTTATGTTTTTTTTTTTGGTTACCTTGCAACGTCGGGTAATTCATTATATTAACTACTAATCAATAAATATTATTCTCAAATCTTATAACCCTTATAGCAACCATTTATAAACAAAAACAAAAATTTCTATCGTAAATTTCAAAATTTCTGTTTGACCACCTTATATATATATAGATGTTAGTTTATGTAAACGAATAACTGATATAAATAGTAATTGATGAATATAAGTAACACATAAATTGAATGTTAAATTTAAAACCCAAAATGAAGGTTCTTTGTAAAAATTAAAGTCGACATTCTCTATCATTTAAAAAAAAAATCAAGATATCAACGCTTGTTTAATATTAATACATAATTATTTTAATAATAGTAATAATAATAATTTTTATCTTCGGAAATAAAACAAAAATTTAATTTCCAATTTATTTTTTATTATAAAATTTAATTTTGCGGATTATCCTCGGAATTCGTTTATTTGTGGATGTTCTGCCATCCTATTCTGCTGATAACCAAGAATACATTTTATATTATATCGTCAACAAGTTATTTTCAAAGTGTGTAAATAATGTATGAAACAACGTTACAACTAACAAGTTTTTCTATCACAAAGTATAATAACAATACAAAAAACATAACTTGTAGGTAACAAATAACTATGTTTGGTGCCTGTTGATTGTTAAAAATATTATTCGTTTATTAATAATATTTAATTATACGATTTGCTATTTATTATGTATTTCCACTCACTTATGGTGAGGAAGTAAGGTTAAATTATTTCGTATTTTAATACTTCCAAAATTATTAACTATAATATAGTCAATACGATTTTTATTTTATTTAAACTTTCTGAGTTAAAATCCTATAATTATATTATTCCTCATAAAAATTAATATTTTTTTTACTAAGATTCTTTTTCTCAAATGATAATTATTTTACGATGATAATATGCTAAAGCAGTAAATAATTAAATTTTTCCTTTGCGTATGTTTCCCTTTGACGGTAATTTAATTTTACTATTAATATCCATTACATACACTGAGATCTTTAAATAACTTCCTATATAACCAAGCCAATGTTGTAATTTTCTCTTTAAAAAGTATCATCAACATAATATAATCAGTATTGTTTTCATAGTGTACATTGCATATACGCTGTATACTCTCAACATAATTTTGAAAATCCTCGGGTATACTTTTAAGCATTTCGTAAAGAAATATAAAATAAAGTTTAAAACTGGTGTTAAATGATTTGACTTTGACTTTATTTGATAATGGATGTTAATTTTTTTTATCAGACGATCAATGTATTACTATGAAGTAATTGATAGTTAAATATTATACTTCTGTATTATTATATTTATAAACTATGATTGTATTGTATATTTTGATATTAATTTTGTTACATAATTGGGTAGATATCCTACATGAGTGCGTTTATCTACGAAATTATTTGTCGAAATCTACACGTGGCGGTTGTAATCCGTAAGATTTTTTTGGCAAATTATTATTATTATACAGAAAATAAAATAAAAAGTATGGATTTCAGAATTTTTTTTAGTTTTTTCCCTTTCCTGCACCATCACTTTACGATTCATAAAAATTACTATATACAGACACTCGTCGGCATATTGTACACTCAACAAAAATTGACGGAGACATCACTAAACATTATTATTGTTTTACACGCTTCGATGTATATAATCATTAATTTACATTTTCTTACGGTTCAATTAGCTATCTGAGTTATTGTTAAAAAGAGAAACAAGGTTTAATTAAGATTTAGTAATTCCTGATTCGTATACTCTGTCGTAACATTGAGTTTTTAATTATAATTTTATGTTCTTATAATAATTTTAAACGTGGGATTTTAGTTTTGTTTTAATTTTTAATTTTAGTTCATAACATAATTTTAATGACCTCGTACTGTACTTCTCAAATTTTTATTATCTACGTATTTTTACAAAATATTATTTTTATACTTTTATTATAATTGTAATATTTACATCTGACCAATATTACAGCATAAACGAAAATATACAACGACAGAATCTTAAGTGAGTTTCAAAATCGTCCGATGCCTATTAAATCATAATGATCGAACATAAATTGGCCTCAGTGTTTCTATATAATCTGTATACATAGTAATAAAACTATTTTATTTATTTATTTTCATTACTATTTTGTCTTACCGCCAATAATATTGCATTTTAACTTTTAAATTTAAGCGTGGAATATTAAGACAAAATTTCCATCAGTATTAGATTCATATCTGTTGTCTATAAATAGACTTGAATTAATATGGTGTTTAGTATTACCTCATCACGTACTTACCTAATAATTTCATTTTGTAAGCATGTAATTAGATCGTAAAACATAAATAATTATATGCACTCGCAGAATATGTTTTTTTTTATTTTATTTCCAGTTACATGTGCGCAGATATTTCCTTTTATGATCTTACGATCTCCAGATGGTTCTACCAAGCTCGTAAATTGAAATCATTGATGTAAAGAAACTATCACAGGGTAACTTAGGTCGTGTATAAAACCGTTGATATATATACATTATGCCGATATATAGGATCTTCTGTAGTATGGTATATCCCTCTAGAGAACTATTTTTTTCGAACTGAGAGTGAAGCAAAATCAACAAATGAAACTGGTTTTTCTCTCTGTACCTGCTGTAGGTACTAGCATTTACACACATAGACGCAACGTATTGCCTAACGAGTTTTATTCACTATGTGTCTTATATTACAAACATCGTAAAGAATGTCTAAAGGTTGAAATACCAAGAGAGGGTTGTATAATAATATGTAACACCTGCTGTACCTGGAGGGGTTGATGTTGATGTTTTCGGCTTTTAACCCCGCACACAAGGTGTGCATTGAAATTGTTTCTAAGAAACCTGCCGTAACCTCATCCCACTGCTGTTTTATAGTTTCTATATCTATCTTACCGAAATGTATAAATGAAGAATCTAAATAGGTTTTGATAAATCTTAATAAACCAGAATTTACTGTTACTATATGTTGGTTTTCCTATACCTTGTTCGATGTGTATATATTTATATTATATATAAATAATATATTATAATATAATATATGATTCAGCTTGAAATCGTATGTAAGCATCCTCTATAACACTCTATAACAGAGGTTCCCAAACTTTTTATTGTACGACCCATTTTGGGAATTTTTTAAAATTTGGCGACCCACAATATCAATGAATAACCTATTTTTTTTTAGTGAATCAGTTGCTTACAACAAAAAATATAAATTTATTTTTAATATAAAAATATAGTGCGACCCAATTTTGGGTCGCGACCCACAGTTTGGGAACCTCTGCTCTATAATTCATGAGTTTCCACGTATAAAAAATATCTATTAATTACTAACGTACGATACGAATGAAATTAATACTAACCCTTATGATCATTAAAATGTACGGCCACGTCTATAAAAACTCTCAACAATCAGCCACGTGATCCGATTGTATTATATCATTTAACCGTATAAAGTTTCTGTATAATAGAAATTTACTTTTCTATAAACCAACTGTTTTGTGATGTATACAAAAAGAATAAATGTTCTTATCAATAATATGAAAACTGTTGAATTATTATTACTTCATAAATAATAATGTATAATATATGTAATATTATAATGTAGCCGTTAATGAAAATAAATATTATTTTGTATGTTTGTAAACGTTAAAAATTATTTTGAGAAAAAAAATTTTAACTTTTTTTTACATAATAAGTCTTATTAACAAAAAAAGTATTATTTGAAATTTATATATTTGAATATATGCATGGTGAGTAGAAAATAATAATAATTATCAAACGATGAATAATATTTTCTTATTATGGGAAGGGTTATTCGACCGACGGCATTGTACGGTAGGGTAGTAAATTATTCTCTACACACATCGTCATAATGACCCGTATCGTAAAATACAGCATTCTAGTGGTGGGGAAAAAGTTTAAGGATTTAAAGTGCATCTCTCAAAATAACGAGTTGCCGATAAGGTATAGATTGTTGTTGTTTATCGTAATGTGCTCATCATCTGAAGCCGTGTAACACAATTGAAATTATACAGATTTGATAGAAAAAACTAAAATAATAATAATACATCCTAAAACGTGGTTGTTGCGGTGCAAGCATGTGTGTATGTCGTTCGTGTTTTATACACGAGCTACAGTGACGGTAACGCAACAACGGACCGCACGCACGGAGAGAGTACTTTCACTAGAAAATGTTATGTTCTCTGCCCGAGAGAGTGGTGTATGCATGTGTGTAGCAATATATCATCAAAGAGGGAGCGTTTTAATTTTCTTTTTTATTTTCACTCACGCGCACCCGCACGCCTGTCTCGTCTCGTCGGCATCTTCATCCAAAGCGATGAAACCTACTGCTGCTGTTGCTAGACATCTCGAATTATTTTATCCCATATTAACAATTATTTTAATTTTATTATTATTATAATTTATTGTTATTTTCATCGCTATGTTATATTTTATACAGCGCGGCTTCAGTGGGGGGGTTGCTCTGGTGTCATCGTAGTTTGTTTATTCGTCTCGGTCGTCATTCGTAGTGGGGGTTGTGGAGGTGTATCGAATGGGTAGGCGTGGAGGGGGGGCGTAAAGCGTGGCCCTGAACTTATCCCCACCTGACGACCATAACGACGGCGACCGCGGCGGCGCTCTCGTGTTGTGTTGATATCGGAGGCCAATGCCGTCGCCGCCCGGACGTCGCACTCTCTCTCACCTGCAGCCGCCAGTTCAAGTTCATCGTTCCGGCAGTGTCATCCTGTCGCGCGTTCAAGTCTCTTCTCGTCTTCGCCGCCGCGTGTTATTACGTTTTTCTCAGACCAAACGCTTATAGTGTGCGTTTATATTATTCATTTATTCTTCTTAAATGCTAGTTCGATTCTTGTAATTGTGTGTTTTCGACAATCGACTCATTTGTGTTCGTCAAGTTCCAACGCTTTTGTGTTTCGGTGCTTTTTATTTTTTGTTTCTTTTCCTTCGCCGCATACCAGTTTCCCTGTACGAGGTACGAGCAATTTTATGGTAAACAAAACGGGTGTCGTTTTAAAAGAGATAAATTATGCGGTTATGACCATAGACATTGTGTCGGACTATGACAAAGAAGAAATACGTTATGATGACAATGTCAAAATTCACGTTATATTTTCGTTTTTATAATTGTTACTAGTTCGTGATTTTACTTACCTTTACATGAATTGACCACTGAAAGCAATAATTATTACGTAATAGTACGTACAAATAAGTTATTCATGTATCTATTATAATAGGTACATGAATAACTTAGTCGTATACGACCGTATAACGTGTTTTTAAGTCAAAAAACGTCTCCTTGTCTGTCTAATTTATTTTTCTTATAATTATTGGTTTCTCAGTACTTTGGTTGTCTGTTTATTCTAATTTTTTTGACAAATTTTGAGATGTAATTTTAATTTATGTTATGTAAAAGTTAATTTAATATTACCCAAGGTACCTATCAAAGTTATATTAGGTTAAATTATTATTATTTTTTATAAATTTATATTTTTTTTATGTCTTTTGGAAGCATATTAAAACGACGACCTTAAAATATTCCTGTGACAAAATATGTTTCAAAGCTGTTTTTTAAATCGCCGTAATTCATTCGATGTTCTCTATAAGATATTATCAAACTTCTAGGCACAATCATAAATATGTATACAAAATAGTTAAAATATTTAATATAATGTTTATATATACGTATAATAGAAATATTTATGCCCATAACAAATATATTTACCCATTACGTATTATTATATAATATAATATATAAACGATTGAACAATATTCGACTGCATAAAACCAACTAATTGTTTGTAGGTAATGGGTAAATATATTTGTTTTGGGCATAAATATTTCTATTAAGATCACAATATAGACGACGACGCTCGTATCGCGCCTAACATGCATCATGGAATGTTGTTTTTAATGGACTTTTTGAGAGTCTTATAATGACATACAGATACCCTGACTCAATGTTAATGACCTTATATACGTTACGGATAAACAGAAAACCGCTTAGCTTAATGGGTTCGTGAAAAAATTATATGTGCCTCATATTTTACATCGTTGCATTGATGTATTGATTATAGTACCGTACATACATTTTCAGCGATTCATCAGCTCCGTACTAATATATTAGAATTAGAATTTTAAAAATAAAAATTAAGTAAATTTTTATAATATTTTACGATATAATGCGTATTAGATCTCTGCTGCGGCAATGTAGATAATTATCTTGACATCTGCATAATATAATGTGTAGTATATCGTGTAAAGAAGAAGAAAAAAACTTATTTGATGGGCCGGTGGTGGAGCACAAAAGATTCTATTGTGTACAATGACGTCACGTTATTAAATCGCTGCTGGTTCCTATATGAATATATATATATATAGTATTATATGTAGTATTATAAGAAACACATTCACGTGACGTTACTGCATCAGAGCGATGTTGTAGAATAAAAATTTGTAAATTATCTTCACTCCGTCGCATCTTTCCTCATATCCAAGAGTTCAGGGGAGTGGGAGTTCCCCGGGGAGTCGTCATGCGGTCTTTCGGCCCTTCGAAAAACAGCGGTGAAACATATTAACACGCAGCGTGAATCTATATGCATGATTGTATATAGTGGAAAATTTCCGACAATTTTACAGAAGTACAGCTATCCTTCTCTCGGTATTATATTTCACTCGACTACACTGATCGAGCTAGTGACGCAAAGTCCACTTAACTGCTTTCCACATGTAAACTACCGTCCGTTTTGGCGACATGTTGCGACTGGCGTCCCAGAACGACGGGGCTATGACTTCGTCATCCGAAGTCACCTCGTCGTCGTCTTCGTCGGCCGCCACCGGTTTCTCAGCAACGAGTATGTTCATCAACGCATTCTTCAGCACCAACAACAGCCCAATGACGCGGGAAAGCTTCGAGTTCCTCCAGGAGCTCGACGACAGCTTCGGCGAACAACCCTCATACACTCACCAACAACGGTATCAACAGGACACTTTAATGAACCGGTTCATTACACAACACAATTCATCCGTGCCTATTACAACAGGTAAAAACAGCGGTCTCCTATTAAATACATTTACGGCGTACGACCGCGTCCAGTGATTTTATAATAATCTGTCGGACACATTTGTGTTGCTGGGGTAGTATTATGATTATAGTTGCGCGTTTGAGAGGACAAAATTCTTTCGTCACTTGATTGTCAATATAACACGTTTTGTTATTTACTATTTATATATTTACCTAGAAAAATATTCAAATTAATACTAAAATTTAAATATATGTTGTATCATACACATCTTAAATAATTCATAATTCGATATATTTTTTAAATAGTTCATCCATTTATAACTATATTTAAAAGCGATTCAAACCAGATTGTGAAATACTTAGTGGAATTACGAGCTGTGCAATGCAGTACACTTAGTTTTACATTGGGTTTAAACATCTCCTCACCTTAATAGTAGCTCTTTTCTAACATGTCTACTAGAAAAAAGAATTTAATAATAATAATAATAATAATAATAATACTCATCCAATTAAATGCATATAATTGTTCATTGATCACACCGCCATTGTCATCGAGTTCTTAATAAAATACTGTGCTTCGTGTGTAATTGATCAGTGTGACGGGAAAGAAATGAAATTCAGTGAGCAATACATAAATGTATAATATGGTAGAACTGATTATCTAGAAAAGGTTACCACTTGCTATAAATGCGCATATTCTTGTATAATACGCCTACATTTTAGCCCACAAATATAATAAATGCACATCACCACACACACTCTAATAAATCTGTTTGAATTCTTCACTTGTTATATTGTTATATGTTATTTGGTTTGTTTTATATATATATTATATACTAATATGATTCGAAATATCCAATTTCTTCGTATTACTTTTTTTTAATGCCCGAAAACGATTCCCTGCACATAATTTAACTATTGTAACGTTCTTGAAACGTACGCTACTATTTGATATTAAATAACTTGTGTAATGGATTTAATCACAAAATTAATAATGGAATCGTTTTTATAACAAAAATTTCCCACTAAAGCGTATAATCATATTATGGTTTAAAATGTTTACTGTGGATTTTATATTGTATATATTATTTTCATGAAAGTTCTTGTGTGCTCGTGAAAAATAAATATGTAACGAAATTATGAAGGCAGATATATTTAAATTAATAGATTAAGATATTCAGACGTTTTTTCAGCTATCATTGTTTCATAAAAGAGGTTTTAAGTAAATCCTTATAATTAAATAGTAATTAATATTCATTAAAATAAAATTATTTCGTACTTATATTTTCATTATATAGGAACTTATAGTTGTATATTTATTTATTATTTTTAAAGTAGATACTTATTTGTACAATTTTTATTATTTTCAACTGAAAAAATATAAAATTTATCAGAAAAAATATTACAATTTTAACTATTTTTTTTTGTGTTATACGTCATATACATCAAAAAATCATAATTAACCGGTTCCATTTGTTTAAAATGAATCGTGATTCATGCTTATTAGTTGTGAGTGTTTTGATTCATAAGTACGCTGGAAATATGCCAAAACGCTTCAAAATTTCTTAACACGTTCGCAACCACTTCCTTCCGTCCGGATAATTTATTTGCCGTTAATCCGTTGAGTCACAAGAGTTTCCGACTGACTGTTAACAGTATTCTTTTAATACGTATTTATTTTCGTTTTTTAATTAATTTTATATTTATTTGTTAATATATTTCTATCTTAATCATTAATATTTGCGTTTATTAGTCTATAGTATATTTAGCTCTGCTTTATGGATTGCTTTATGGAACTTATGAATCGAATATTAATTTGTTTCAACCTTGTACAAGCAAAGAAAAAAATTATGAATAAATACTGATTTAAATTATTTACAAATTCATATCAATTGTTAACACCATTTATTAGACAAGGACCGATAAATTGTTAGTCATTCGTATTTTAACATAGGTAACTCAATACTTCGTATAATTAATCATAAGTTAAAATGCGTATAAATTTGTTTAAATGACATAGACAACCCGTACTACTCATTTTAAAGCTATTGTTTTTCATTAAAAATTAAAAATCTGTTAACATTATTGTTCATATATTTTATTATATTATTCAATATACGGACTGAGTCCTTTATTTCAGTTAATTTATATTATATGATTTTAATATTCGACGATATACAATCATATTATGTAAAGTACTATAAAACTACATATACACGTATGTGTTTCTGTGTCTGTAAGAAGTATTGGTAGATCTTTGTACTTGCTTAAAAAAATAAATGCTTTAAGTTTTTCAAAATCATTCTTAGGGACTAACAGATTTTTTCGTTGTGCGCAACTATCGACTTAAATAAAGAATATTGTATAATTAAATTATTGTAATAGGTACACATGATGTAGCTTGAACACACATTCTTTAGTATTATCTGCACCGCCGCCAGCCGGTTAATTATTTTTCTGTTCGATGTGAATAATACACATTCGGAAATTTTTGCGTTACGGAAGATTCTCACAACTGCAGAACGCAACAACAATGATGTTCACTTGACCGTGGCAGTAGGAATGAACCTTAGTCGTTCTGTTCTACCGAGTGCACGTGTGTGTATATAGTGTGTACTTTATATGTATTAAAACGGCTATTATATTATTATTATCATCATTATCCAACTGAACAAATATACTTAAACGACAATAATTATAGCAATATGAATATAAACGTATGTATATTGTCCTCCCACAAAGTATGCACTACTACATTCTTTATACACGCCGTTCACCTTTATATTACTCTGTTGTATCCTCTGAAAGAATAATAATAGTGTGTCTTGTGTGTTTGTATAGCGGTCGACAACTTTTGTTTTTACAATACCTGCTCACTGCGGTGTTAGTTATACCTCCTTTCCTCCTTATCAACGCGTCCGGTAAAACGTTAAGATTTGTTGTCACTATATAGCCGTTTTCCTTATCTTTCCCTTTCAAATAATATTGTAAACCCGTCTAATGGGTGCGAACGCGTCATGCACATATACACATCGAGAATAATATAACAATGTGTTAATATTTTGTACACCTATTGAAGAAAAAACGTATTACGTCAAAAAATTTAAAAAAAATTGAATTGATCGTGTGATAATAACAAGAAAAAAAATGAAAAACAATCTTGTTTTCCATTTTCATCGTCCGTTCTGGTTGTTATATCTAGACCGCAGATCTTCGCGGTTTTCTGATTCTATGGCCTTCATAGGTTGCAAGTTTTTTCCTCGTTGCCATTTGTTCCGCTTGCCGACTACGTAAATTACTCGACTGCGGCATATGCGCACTAATTTTCCTGCACTACGACCGACGTCATGTTCATTAAAATAATAAAATATTACAGTATTATACTGCTCCCTATCCATGCACATTTCTTACCTACTAATAAAACAATAATTAATTATTAATCTCCCGAAAACCGTTATCAATTTTTTTTCTTTTGATTCGAAACCAATATTTCGATTTTATTTCAACAATACATTGCCGCGATTGTGTCTCTCCCCTCTCGTACCACAACCGCCTCCGCCATCGATAACCCATTCGACCATGGAAAATTCCACCACGGCAAAATATTACTAAAACATTCGCGTAGACGTACGACGTATATTACTCGCGCACGCAGCTTTTCATTCTCTTGACTTCATACACAATACACAACAATCGTCGTTAACCGGTTTCAGTTCCTAGAATTCTCTTAGCAGTCGCTGTACGCATGCACGCCATCACTAGCGCGGCGGCGGCGGCGGCGGCCCGGCAGCACACGATTATATTATTATTTCAATGTACACCGTATCGAGTAAACTCGGGGCCTTCTCGGTTTATGCAACTGCTAGATAGGTACATAATAATAATAATAATGTAATATAATGGCGCTGTGAATATTTCGTTCCTGTGGTGTTCGAGATCAATTCTCTCTGCACACAATAGGACTTTGGTGCTCAGTAATATTCTTAAATATTTGAGTACAAAATAAAATATATACAATTAAACCACCAACCAATGTGTGGCATTTGCCCAAATAGTGCGTGAGACAAGTCTTCTGTGGGATTTAGAACCGGACGTAACCTTAATATATAATACAATCATATATTTTATATTTATTCTGGTGACTGCTTTAATTCTGCTCTTGATTTTTGCGTAATCAAAAGTTGGTTTATATTATTTGCATACCGAGATTGTCGTCACGCTTACATGTGTGTACCCATCGGAGCTGGTGGTTCCGGTAATTACTGCGAAATATATTCCGATTCAGCGAATATATTTCCGTGTGGTCACCGGTATAGAATTTTTTAACGAATATTCCTATATATATTAACATTTACTCGGCTTAACGAATAATATCAACATTTACCCTTTTATTACAATATATCCGGTGTATAAAACCTTTAAATAATAAATCTACATGAATCATATTTATTTTTCATCCTTCCACGCTCATCGTTGTTCTTTTCATACGCATTCTTTATATTGATTGATTTATTACGAAAATAGTATTTTTGTATAACATTTTTTTTCTCAGGTAAATGTCTACCTGTGTGCATAATTCGTGAAGTCTCTCAAGAATTTCTGTTAGGATAGGTCATATGTGTAGAGGAAATACCCATCTTCGACATTGAAAAACACGCACACATGCGCAATTAATTTATAAATGTAAAGCGAAAAGTTTTCATTACATGGGCAGCTCGTATAATAAATGAAATATATCATTTATTATTTTCTATTCGTCGAACGCGCGTTACCTTTAATGCGCGAAAACTCGTTGGCGATAGTAGCAAATCGCGAACGACCTTGATGCAAGACACGTTGTCAAGTGATTTTTCATCAGAGAAAAAACTTATCTATTATATTATTGTATACAGTATACTTATACATGTGTACATTCATCGTCTGGTTACTTTAGTTGTTGTCTTGTATAGGTGTTCGATTAACGCACGTTGGTTACATGGTCGGTTTATTATACTTGCGTTGTTATAATTGTTGTATGTAATACTCACAGTCCCTCCCTCGAAATAATTATTACACCGGCATGAAAAATATTATGTCATACGGGCGATTTGTACTCGAAAAATAATGTAGGGCCTCCCGGTGTGTTGGTCATCGAATATATTTATATATACTGCGGACTAGTCTTGTTGTCGTTGATGATTGTTTATAACTTAAGAAATACGATGGATTTGAAAACGCTACGCAGTTACCACACCAATGTTAATAATTATTATTATAATATTAATGAACTTGAGGACAATAACCCCGCACGCGAGAAGTATTACTATGTATATTATTATAAATACGTACATACTTATGTCATATATATGTACGTGTATTTGACAAATTTTGGAGGGAAAAAACGTGATGGTATAATAATACTGTGTACATTTTTGATGAAGGTCACTTGTTCGATCATTCTGTGATAGCCCCAATACCGCGACGGCAGTAGCCGCACCGTTTCCCAAACAGGTTTGCGGGTTCTGTTTACTTCCTTTTCTCTCGGACACCCCCCTCCCTCCTATCTTATCTAGTCACCCGATAAAAACAACGAAAGTATATAAATAGATAATTTATGAACATGTTTATATTTTTTAAATTTTTTATTCTAGTTAAAGAAGAGTTATCTCCTCCCAACAGTTTGTCTGGTGTCAGCAGTCATTGCGACGGACTGAAAAAGAAAAAACTCAACCACGCTCCCGTGACCAGTGGCAGCGTTAACACCACAGGTCCTGGCGGTGTAGGAGGTACTGTGCTTAACAATCGACCCGCCGAAGAGCTATGCCTGGTGTGTGGCGACCGATCGTCCGGTTACCATTACAACGCCCTCACGTGCGAAGGATGCAAAGGATTCTTTCGGAGGAGTATTACGAAAAACGCAGTGTACCAATGCAAGTATGGCAACAACTGCGAGATCGACATGTACATGAGGCGAAAATGTCAAGAGTGTCGATTGAAAAAATGTCTTACCGTCGGAATGAGACCCGAATGTAAGTATAATTTTATTTATAAACATTTAAATAAATACCCGTCAAGATTTTCGTAATATCGTTATGCTGTATAATTGTATACAATTATACAAAGCCTAACATAAATAACATACATTTCCACTCTAGTTATTTAATTTCAAAATACTAACTCAACTCGTAATACGCATGCCTTATTTTGAAATTTAGTATTATAAACACATTTTATGCCGTTGGAAAAGCCGTGTCCATGTTTGAAAATAAAGAATTGCTTGGTCCATAAATTGTTATATTTTATGATTTATTTATACCAGGAACTGTATAAAAATAAAATATGAATGTATGTCATAACACTAATAACTACGCTCATATTTCGAAGATATTAATGAAACAAAAACGAGTCACCATATATTTTACTAGAAAAACTAATACTTAATAGATTATTTAAACATTTTATTAAAAAATATGTAATCATAAGTACTTATCCGTGATTGATGCATTACATTAACTATACACCATAACTTTTATCAAAATTAATAATTAACATAGGTAATCATTCAATTTTTTTCCTCGCATACACGCATTTAACGAACTATACCGACATTTTTTATTACATTTTTGCAGTTTGAAATTAGTACTCGATTTTTCTTCCAGTTTTTCCATACATCTATTAAAAAGAGTCTTGCGCTCCATACAATTTACATCAATTTATTATTATACATTAATATCTGGCGGCTTCGGTTTTTTGATCAAAGGGACCAATATAATTTAGTGTTGGTATTTGTACAGTGTAAACCCCATGTATATAATTTCACTTATCAGATGCTATATAAAATTTAAAAATTATTACAGTAAAATGTAAATAAAGATATAGATAATATACTTTCACAGTTTACTATTTCTAGACAGAATCAAAGCTCAATACAGATAAAATATGCTATATTCATTAAGTAGGTATACATTTAATACTGTTTCAATATGTCAAAATATTACATACAAGTAATAATTATTATATAACAAATTACTTGATTACCACTATACTAGATTTGAGATAATTCCTAATAGGTCAAAAAAACCTGGGGGGCATGGTCTCTATGGCCTCTTTCCTAAACGACGCCACTGTTATATGTACAGATATCTTACGTACCGAGTCCACCACGAGAATTACTGAGGTGTTTGTATGATTAACCGCAATATTATATTATCGTTGCATATAATAAAGGTTATTTGTAATTTACCGTCAATGACTTAACACAACGCATAGCACGTACGTTGAACGCTCGCGTATAATATATAGCAACGTGAATATATTATTATAATCGTTTATTATGCCAAGTCCGCAATATCGTACGCTAGTGTGTGTGTGTGCGCGCGAGCGCTCGCGCGCGGCGTGCGTACGTGCGTGTACGTTTTATATACACGGAGCACCGATAGCGAATTTAAATAACTTAATGATGACGGAAAATCGAACTTGACCAAATCCCCGCTCGTGCCTGATAATAGGACATAGTATATAGCAACTATTTTACGGTATACAACCTTGACCGGCTAATACGGGTTGGTAATATGTAGCGAGCTTTTTTCTTTTTAGGTACGTTGACCTTTTTACGCCATTATTACTATTATTATTATTATTATTATTATTATTATTATTATTTCCTTAGGAACATGTATATTTATATATAGACACGCGTTGTATATACGTTTTATACGCAAAGCGATCGATGCACCGTCTTCGTCGTCGAGGGCACTTTTACTTGATTTCGCACCGCATACTAAATTACGGTGGGTCTTGAATATATGTATATATTCGTGAATAATAAATGAATTTATTGTATAACAGTGACGGGAGGGAGGGATCGTGTAGGTTAGATTAAAAAATCGAAAAATAGTAAATATTGCGTATGCTCGATTAATTGTGTTTTACAAAATATATGTAAATCTAACCCAATTTTATGTGTATACTATTTGTCATACTACGATATTATATACTACCTATATGATCTAAGTTATAATTTTATATAATTGCTTTATACACACACATAACTCTGTGTTCACGTCGTGCACGTATAATATCATATTCGTTCAATGTGATATAACGTGGATTGGTCGTTGTGTGTCATGTGTTTGGTTTTTGTTGATTGTAGACGGACTTCGTGACTATTATCAAAGTTTGGATGTCGTGCGTAAATCGCCTTTAAAAAAGCCTCATTTTAAAACGTCTACGATAAATATCGATGAAACTGTATACTACGTACCGGAAACTGCTTATAAACGTTTTAAATATGATCCCCTTTTTGGGATGTAAAATGATAATACGAAATATTACGTTTCGCAATATTTATGAGGTGTAAAAACAACATATATTCTTACTTCACTCTTATGCATTATTTCTTATTTTTTTGAGATCATGGAACACCAAATAATAATATTTTGTTATGTGTAACCCTTATAAAAGTTATCTTCAAAAAAAGAAGGTACACAAAATATGGCGATAAATGACATCATTAAAATGCACTAAATACTAAATAAGTACAGCAAAATACAAATAAATTATTTATAAGTTTTTTTTAAGGTATTTATTATCTATAATAGCATTCAAGAAGTAACATTACATCTGATATCAATAACAGGAAAAATAATAATAAAATAAGTACATGAATCTTAATGTGATGAATGAGCTTAAATGTGGCTGCATATATTATTGATATCTTAAGTAAGATTTGTTATTCAAAGACTAAGTGTTAGCATTAAATTCAATTTATTTCAATATTTAAACTTGGTTGCAGTAACTCCTCAAATTTCACATAAGTACTTCAAAAGAAAAGGATTTAGGTCTCCTTATGCCTTTTCACTTCACACCTTATATCCGTGCATTGCATGGCGTCACTTAAACAATCGCACAGTATTGCAAGCATAGAAAGGGTAATCGCAAAGCCTGGTCAAATATGACTGTATTGAAACCAAAAAGTCATTTTATCTGTTATAATTACATAAACTCGTGCCACTAAGTATAAGACTTGATTATGTATTATTAATTATAGGTTGCATACTGTAAGTGGCTATTATGTAATATTAAAATATAATGATATTTTATAAATTTGCATGTCTTTCCCACTAGATACCTCTGATCTTTAATTAAAATTTTTCAAACTATTTTTAAAAAAAGTACTGTAATTTCGCGAAATATAATTTATGAAACACCATTCTATGTTAATATAAATAAAAATATTAATATAAAAATATATTATTTATTTATTTTTCTCTAAAACTATCAAGAAAAATATGAGTCGAGATGTTTATTTTAGTTCATATTTTGTTTTCATAGTGAAACTATGACATTCGGTCCAATTATTATTACCTACTAAATTATCGATTAAAAAATAACATTAATTATGCATTATATGTCAAGTGTAGATGGTATTCCTCACCAAGATGTCTACCGTTTGTAATTAAATATTTAGACAATCAGACATTGTGCCTTAGAGTTAAGATTGAAGTCCATGGCTTAATAGCAGCTTGATATTTATCAAATAAATCATTTTAAGTTATAAGAATAATTTCATTCATAATTTTAAGGTAATATTTATAACAACTTGCTAACTATGCATTTGATAAATGTTATGTCATTAAAATTTTATTAAAATGTATATTAATTATTAAACAATTTTTTTAGTCTTACATTTTGCGTTTGGCATAACATATTCCCCCCTCTCTCCAATGAATTATTTACATATACGGCTATCCCTCAAAATATAAAAAAACCAATCATTAAAACTATACTAAAGATAACGATAAATTTCAATTTTTATAATAAAGTTGTTGAATATTAAATTTATGTTTTTCGCAGGTGTTGTACCAGAAGTTCAATGCGCCGTAAAAAGAAAGGAGAAAAAAGCTCAAAGAGAAAAAGATAAACCTAACTCTACTACTGATGTTTCTCCTGAAATCATCAAAGTTGAACCTACAGAGATGAAGGTAAATCCAATCGTTTTGATCCCATCTAATATTGAATAATGTTGTATGATTTTACTTAGATTGAATGTGGTGAACCAATGATAATGAGCACACCTATGACACCTGTACCTTATCACCACCAAGTGAAACCCTTGAGTTCTGAACAAAAAGAATTAATTCACCGTCTAGTCTATTTCCAGGATCAATATGAAACTCCTAGTGAAAAAGACATGAAACGATTAACAATAAACAATGTACTTAAAAATTTGATAATTTTTTTAGTTAAAAATCATATTTTACTGTTCTTTCATTTTATAGCAAAATATGGTTGAGTTTGATGAAGAAAAAAAAAGTGATACGACATATCGAATAATTACTGAAATGACAATTCTAACCGTTCAACTAATTGTTGAGTTTGCCAAACGATTACCAGGTTTTGATAAACTTGTCAGAGAAGATCAAATTACTCTACTAAAGGTAACAATTTCTTTGTAAATGGATTAATTTAGTTAAGAAACTTATATGTTAATTTTCCTTATTACAGGCTTGCTCGAGTGAAGCTATGATGTTTAGGGTTGCTAGAAAATATGATATAACTACTGACTCTATAGTATTTGCAAACAACCAACCATTTTCAGCAGATTCTTACAATAAGGCTGGTTTGGGAGATGGCATTGAAAACCAATTATCATTTAGTCGGTTTATGTATAAGATGAAGGTGGATAATGCAGAATACGCTTTATTGACTGCAATTGTCATATTTTCAAGTAATTATATATTATATGCCTTTTATCGTCAATGCAGTGAATCCTTATAAATTAAATTTCAAAATTTACTAAACAGTTTAAGCATTTATGTCAGACAAAGTAATTGAATTAAAAATTATGAATCATTTAAGACATTCTTATTTATATATTTTTAATTTTCTATACAATCCCTAAAAAAATAGTAATTGTCTAAACAAGACTCTTATTGTTAATTACATTGATTCAGTATTGTAAAATTATTATTATTTAAACATGCGAGTTACCTGTCTTATTAAATACTTAAAGTACTGAATAACAAATTGGTCTTAGATATATTAAATGCTTATTATTAATAATCATAATATTTTATAATATAAAATATAACTACGTTAAGTAATATTAAATATAATAAAGATTATTGTTTAAAAATTATATATACAATTTATATTCATTTTTATTTTTATCTTTAATTTATAGATAGACCAAACTTATTAGATGGTTGGAAAGTAGAAAAAATTCAAGAAATCTACTTAGAGTCATTAAAAGCTTATGTAGATAATCGGGATCGAGATACAGCTACTGTCAGATATGCAAGACTTCTCTCAGTACTTACAGAATTGCGTACATTAGGCAATGAAAACTCTGAACTATGTATGACACTGAAACTGAAAAACAGAGTAGTACCCCCATTTTTAGCCGAAATATGGGACGTCATGCCATAGTCAATTGCTTCAGCTAGTTACCTTGTACCTGGTTGCACCATTAGTGTTACTTGGTATTATTTTGAAGACTGTCAATATTTTTTGGTCATTCAGACCCCTGACAACCGTAGACATACGTGAATATGTATAATTCTGAACATCAATTTAACTATTTGTTCTACTAATTCTTGGATGACTATTTCAATTTAGTTTTACTTATTTAAATATAAATAAACATATTGAAAATTTACTATCTAGCATGTCAGGTAATATTATTAATTTATGTGTTAGTCTTAAAAGCGCTTAAGTATAGTAATACATATTTAATGTTTGAAACTGTAGGTAAATTAGGAGTTGTTGTTAAACACCTGGAGTTTAGAAAAAGTTTAGCACTCTTAAATTTTTGTGTGATCATTTTTAAATGTCTCCTAAATTATGTACCGTTAAACTTAATTTTTAACAAAGAACTTTTAACAGATTATTATTAACTATGAGGGTGCTATGTTGTTTCTTTGTTATCCTCGTGTGGTTTTTGAGACTGTACTGTTTTGTACCTGCGTGTTGGATGTTTATATATATATATATATATATAAACGTTTATTAATAAGCCAATTCATTTTATTATTAACAAATTTATATATATATATATTTTTTTTTTTCATGAAATGTAAGAAACATCATTTCTACTTGCGTTACCTGTGATATTAGATTTAAAATGTAGTATATGAAAAAAATAAAAATATTAAATATTGTGTATACTAACATCTTTTAGTTGATAAGCATAGAGTGTTTGTTGTAAACATGTACAAACATAGGTTCAGGGCTTAAGGTAATAATGGCACTCTTTTATGTACATAAGTATAATATTATTTTTTTATTTCTTATTATTGTTATGCTTTCAAAACCTAAATAAACAATTCTGTTAAAGGAAAGTATTTTATATCAAGTGTATTGAATTATACAAATTAGAAACAGTTTTTTATTTATATTTATTTATTTATTTTTTTTTTAATGAAATTTTATGTATTTTAAGTACAAAAACAAAATTACAAATAAAATATTATATAGCTATTATTTATGTGTGTTTGTGTGTGTATTGAGATGAAGACTGTAAACATCAACATTTAGATATTTATATTATTTTATTATTAATTTTTTAGACCAATTGTCTTCTAATTACTTTACTGATTTATTTCTTAATGATCAATAACTAATAGGCCAATTTTCATTTTTCGTTATTACTTATTAATATTTAATAGAGGACTTACTTGATTTGATTCAAATGCTTTAAAATAATTTTTCAAATTACATTATAGTTCTATATTAATTATATTAATTATTCTATATTATAATTTTAAAAATCTTATTATTTTTATGTTGTTTTTTTTTATTAAAAACTCAATTTATGTATCCTATCAGTGCAATAGTTATCAATTTTTTTGAGTATTCATAGTTATTTTTTCAAGAAAAAGGAAGAAATTGGTATACTAAAAAAATACCAATTTTTCTTGGGTCATAAGTGTAATTGTTTGTTTTGAATATATAGATGAAATAATTATACTATTTGTAAATTAAGGTGACTTGGTGTTGTTTAATTTTTTTAGATTATTATTACTAGATTACTGTCCCAAAATATAGTACACTTATTATTAGACAATTTTTGTTTTAAATTAATGCTTTCATTCGCAGTAATGCGAAATAAATTCTAAAGAACTAAATAATTTCTTATTTGTATTGATAAATTATATTAATTTTTTCCCTCTAAATGTTTGTCTATGTTATTATTATTTGTTTTTTATTATTACAATTCTTATTTATTTCAGATGACACTTAAGTGCATTCTTGATATTTTTTACTAGTTAAAGGTGTACTCTGTTATATTTCTTTAATTGAAATTTACTTTTTCATTGTTTTAATTTTTTATTAATAATATAAAGACTAAACTAATGAGGGGAAAAGTTATAAAACTTTTTTCCAGGTGATTTAATTTGGATATTCCTACCTGATATAATATTTTTAAGAGATAATATATATGATTAATGAATGAAATGATGTTTTTTACATTTTATATATTTGTGTTGATATTTTAGTAAAAACTATTTCACTCATAAATGCAAAAGAAAACCTCCCAGTCTTCAATTTTAATACAATTATATATTTATAATGTTATGTAAATTTATGATTATGTTTGTGCAAGTGTTAATTCTTAGAAAATTCAAGTGTAATTTTAATTACATTTAATATTATTTTTTTTTTTAAAGAAACTTTTTTAAAAATTACCATTGAAAAATGATCTTGATCTTTTAATAGATATAAGAATATGTATTGTCATTATTATTTTGACCATAGAAAATATAAGTATTCAATGTTAATAATGATAATGTTTTTTACGTACAACCTCTCTTGTTTGTTTCTATTTGTTTAGTAAAATATTTTTGACAGTATTATAATGAATTTAATTATAGTCTGTTAAAATACTAATATACTCTATAAGTAGTTGATAACAATGTTCCAAAAAAATCAATGTGGTCACTTTTGTTCAAATGCTTTTTATCTATTCAGTAAATCACAGATATAATATAAATTTATTAAATAAAAAAAAAAAATGGTTTTAATTAATATCAATATGAAGAATTAAGCTTATTAGGTCATAAATGAATTATTTTCTACATCAGTTGTTTAAGTTATAATGTAATTAGTTTTGGTCTTATGTTTTATTGGTATCACTGGTACATACATTTTTATTTTTAATGGAAATATGTAAAAATAAATATAAAATATTTTAAAAGTTAATTTTTACTTAGATACGACTTTTCACTCGTAGAATTTCTAAATTCACTGCCCTTCTGAACATTTACGCCGTATTTCAGTGCACTTGTGCAGTTAATATTATGCCACTGCCATTTTTTTTCTTTTGTACTTAAAAAAAATAATTACATTTATATTATATAAAAAACATACCGTTGATGTTTTATTATATTTGATATTGTCTCAAGTAATATGTTAATAATAAATTGCAAATTGTATTATAATCCATAGTTTGTTTAGAATAATATTTTGGAAAAATAATTATTTTATGAATCAAAAATGGTTAATAGAATTTTTGTACTTTATGTTTTATTTATATTTTATATCATATATACAAACATATTAAATACTTACTTTCGTTAATTTGCTTTTTTTAACAATGTTTTGATATTAGTGACAGTTCAGTTACATTGTTATAATAATTAGTTATATTAATATAACAATTTGTACTTTTGTAGATCACAAGACTATTACTACTACTTGAAAGTTTCTAGTATGTAAATGTATAAAGCATTGTTTAGACCGTTTAAATAACATTATTCTTGAATAATTTTACTTTTTTAGTAAACATTGAAAATAAGTATGAAGTTTGTATTTTATGTTTGAAAAAGTAAGAGGAAAAAGAGGGTGAACCAAAATAGATCAACTATAAATATTTGTAAACTCCAGTTTTTCTTATTTTTATTTATACAAATTTTTCTTAGTTATATAACTTATATTGAACTATAAATTATTTTTCAGCTCTATTTCTAATAGAAATAAATTTACCTTCATCACCCTCTGTACTCTTTATTTTTAATAATATTTGTTAGTTGCACAACAATTAATAAATACATAATTTTTTTTTTTTTTTTTAATTGGGTGCAACTCTTTTGAGACTGATGTATAAAACAACTGATATGAAAGTTAATTTGTGGCAATGGAAAAAAAATGTTCATAAAATAAATTTAAAAAAACTATTGTTTCATATTTCCTATTGATATTGTTATATTAGTCAAAAAAAAAAAAAAAAATTCAAAACTGCTTAACCCTCTATGAGGTGAATTAATTTTACGTATTTGATTTTAAAGAATCTGTATTGATGTAAAGAAAAAAGTGTATAACTATTTAAAACATTGTGCAGTGAAATTAGTGCAAGAATTGTTAAAATTTATAGGAAATGAACATTGATACATTTTGTAAAAAATAATAATAAATAAAAAATAAAGGACTTTAATTGTTTTAATATGTTTTTTTTTTTTATGCAAAGAAGCATAGATTTTTGACCGAGTTTAGAGTTATGAACTGCTGATTACACTATTTGCTTACGATTAATTTGTTTTCCAAATTCCTATTACATACTCCTACATGAGAATTTAATGATTTTGATTTGCATTTAATTTATGGTATGTACCTTCAAACGGTACGATATTAGCATAGTATAGAATTTAATATCGGAAATAATAAATTATACGTATGATAAAAAGTTTAAAACTGTGAAGTAAACAATATTTTTATTTTTTTTGTCAAGTATATATTATCATTCATCAAGTGCATCTAGTGGCATTTATTGAGTACTGTTAGTAAGTATAATTTTACCTATTACATTGGCCAATAATGGATCCCTTAAACCAATGACCTATGGTAATTACACCATCACACACATGTATGATACACTTTTATGTCAAATATATTCTTACGATAAAACATGTACAAAGGCAATCAAACAACGCGGGCTGACCGCACTGTCTGCCATGGGCACTGTATTATCTTGGATTGCGTCATTGTAGTTAAATATAGCGCGGACCGCCGCCACGGTTTGGTGTCAAACGCAGCGGGCAGCAATCTAGTTGTAATAATTTACAGAGGTTGCGGTGATCAAAAGTTATTTAATACATTTACTACATAATATATACATAATTGTATATTGTGATATATTTACATAAATATAATATATAATATTTTATACTAAGGAACTGAGACTGAAAAATTAATTGATCTATTGATCTATTCAGGGCCGGATTTAAGGGAGGATCCAGGGGGCCTCGGACCCCACAAAATGAGGGCCTCTTCTCAGTGGAATTTTTAACGTATGAAACACGATAATATAATATTTTCAAAATAGATTTTTTTTTCTTCTATTTATTATATTTTAAAATATGTCAACATATTACATGTTTTTACAAGTTTTTTAATATAATTAAGAATTTATTTATAAGATATGGTATAAACGATCAGAAGATATGTGAAGCATGTGTTGATTAATCAAGGAGTGGGAGTGATAGGGAGTGGGAATTTGTTTATTAGGCATGTTAGAGCGGTAAGGAGGGGGTTTAGGACTGATTTTAAATGGTAATGATTTGTAGAGGTTGATCGGATGGTAGAGTATTCGCTGTGGCTTCGGCATATGAAGGTTTTTCTTTTGGGCTTGATCTTAGCGCGTCGTGTCCACTTCTGTTTTAAGTTCTGCGTTATGGTAGATTTAACTAATAAATTTGGTTTTCAATCAATGTCATATGATTTTATATTTCCAAATGGCAAAGACGAGAAATTATTTGAAAGTAAAAATTTAAGTAATGTTGAAGAAATAAAATCGGCCAACAATAATATTCCGCCTAGAATAAAAAGACAATATTTGACAAACTACCATGTCATATGTCATATATTCTATGTCTTATGACCCTTGGACAGTTATTCTTGAAGTTAGATAAAAAAAAAAAAAAAAAAAATACAGCATTTCCCATATATTTACTTACATTTATGATGCTTATAGGTAGATTATGTAGACATTTCTTATAATTTTTTTTTCATATAAAATGTATTACAAAATAAATTTGTTTTTTAAGATTATGTAAATTAGGTATAATATAAGCTTTATGTATATTGAAATATTATCTCCTTTAATGTTTATTTTTTATATATTATTTAGATTTATATAACTAGAAGAGTTAAAATTACATAATGCAATTGTCCTGCTGGTGCTGAAGGAAAATGCAAACATATGTGCATTGATATACTACATAAATAATGAGCAACTAATTTCTAAAACATGTTTCTTTTTATTGTAACTTATTTTAAATTTAAACAATTCAACTTCAAAGAATAAAAATCAAACAAATATATCTAAATTATGTGTTTAAAACAATGATACATTGATGAATTGAAAAATTTATAAATTATTCAATATTATAATATATATATTCTTCATATCATACACTGAATTACGAGTACACGTTTCAATCGTTGCTACCAACTAGTTCCCAAGTTCTTCACTGTGGCTCGCCGTATTTCAAACTCTGCACGGAATCTATAACCAGAGCTCGGAAGTTGAAGTATTATAAATGTTCAACTTCCAAGCTCTGGTTATAGTTAGTATTATAAATGTTACTTTTTAACTCTTAAATATGCACTTTAAAAATTATAAAATAAAATCCTGACTAATGATTTTTGAAATTTTTTCATTATCATTAGGTAAGTATATGAGTAAGGTGATATTTAATTTTCAAGTTTTTAAAATCAAAAATATATATTTTAAAAAATTAACTATTTTTAAAGTTCTATATTTAAGTCAAACGTACTTAAATTGTTTTGAAAAATTTGTTAAATATGAAAAATATATCTTTGTTACAGGTAAAAGTTTTAGCCATTATACTTTTAGAATTATAGCTAAATAACTACAATTTGAAAAGTGAGACTCGATTATAGCGCATTTTTACAGTTTTTACTTGGGTTTTCGGCAGGTTATCCTCATGCCTGAAAAAATTATTTAAATTTTGGAAAAATGACATCTCTAATGTGCTATATGAGAACCGCCATTCGAACCATTTTTTTTTGAGTTTTGATTTTTTTTGAGTAGGGCCAATAGGAGGCCTACAGTCATAAGATAGGAACACAAAAATGAGATTTCAGCAAAAAATATAAAGTAAATAATAATAACAATTAACATGAGCTAAATGACAAAACTACATCAAAATAATTATGTTTAAACGGGCCACTGGTGAAGCCAGGTAATTTCAAGTAGATCTACGACTTTATCTAACCGTCTCTGACGTTGCCATTACTCATCACGTTCCAGTTATTACGATGACACATAATTTAGTTTTTGCTAATGCTGTTTTAAGTTTATCGAATTATCACTCTTTGGAAAGAAAAAAAAAACTAAAAACATATTTATTTTTATTGCAGACGTAAACTCTAAAAAGTATTGGTAATAAAAAAAAGAGCGAAGCGAAAAAGTAACGCGTTACATTATAATTGTAGTAGGTATCGGAAATAGCGCGCTACAATTTAAAAATAGTAAGAGCTAATAGTGAACTACTTTTTTTTTGGGCGTAATTGTAGTGGTAGCGTAATATGAAAAAATCGTTAAGCCCCGACCACTGCTAAATCAATAAAATATGTAATTTCAGTTTATAGAATTAAAAGTAATGACCAAGAACTCCTGAGAAAATCAATACCGAAATTGTTACATTTTACTATCAGTTTGAACATAACCTAACAATGCGGTTGTGTAAACTGTGAGACTAAGCTTTAACCGGATGAACGCTCTTTTTCTCTCTTCCACCTAAAAGATGACTCATCCAATCGTGTATTATATGGGAGTGGCCTATTCATTATATTTTCTATTATCTGTGTATACAACCGTATGGTTCTAATCACAGTCCGGGAGAACAGGTACAACGACTAAATTGGTACCAAGAATTTATGAGGTCGGACGGGTGAACGTATGGTGACGGCTTATTCGTGACCAGCACGCCCGTACCTTGGTGCTGGAGCCCTGGTACCGACGACCGTTGATATGTCGACATCTGCGCCGAGGTCAGTTGTATAAGAAATAGAAGAATTGTATATACTATTCTATAATCAATGATATAAGAATACATAAAACTCTCATATTATGAGATTTATTAAATCAATGTGGTTTTGTAATGAACTATTTTTGTTTTTAGTATCATTGACAGTGAAACTGATATGATACATGGTGTTCAAAATCTAGTGATGTACGTGATAGTGTAAGACCCTTAATAATATTTTTTTTTGTATTTTTGTATTATAATACAATGTAATATATTAATATATATATATATATATATTTTACAACTTTTATATTATTATTATAGAATATAGAAATAATAAACCAATACAAATGTCCTTTCATTAAGGCAATCATAACTAATAGATATTTACAAAAAAATTTCGACTTATGAAAATAAATAAGATCATTTATGATTTAATTTATTTAATATGATAATTTATTCAATAATTTCACTATGACTATGTTATTATTATTATTCACTATAATATACTTATATACTTTATGAGTATGACTGTGAGTTATTGTTCGCTTAGTATGTATAATAGTATTCATTTTATAATTTATTGCTACTCATTTGCATCACTTTACACTATTGAAGTACACGTATACAGTATACCTATTGTTATGGTTTCATAAATCCTTTAGGTACCATTTTCCACTGACGTATTTTGAAAGTCTAGACAATCTTCTTTAGACAATCTTCTCCCTATACTAAAATAAATAAATAACTTATAAAAAGTTACAAAGAAGAAAAACATGATTTAATTTGATCTGCTTATTATTAATTTTTAATATCAAAATCAGAACACAATTGAAGATTATTAATTAATACTTGAATATTTTTATTTAGAAAGTGTAGTTTTATTTATAGTTTAATTTATAGATGAAAAATGGGAACTTTTCTACTATACCAGGCACCCTTTTTTTTACGTTTTTTTTGTTGAAAATCCTTAATTTTAAGCATTTTGAAAAATTTGGTACCATAAAAAAATGTTGCCTAAACCATTAGTTTTTGAGTTATAACACTTTGAAATTAAAATGAAATGTAGTATTTTTTGAATATGCATAAATAAGTAATTCAACTCCTTTAAAAGATAATTAAGTATTAGCACAATGGCTTGAATTACACTTTTGAATGTGATAAATCCGGGTTCAAACTTCCACACGTGGCTAAAAAAGAAAATTGTGATATTATTGATGACGTGTTATATATTCATAGTTTCATTGTTATGCTTTTTACTTATTAATATTTATATGTTTGTTTGTAAGGAAAATGGGTAGTTTTTAAAGAAAGATTTTTGTGTTGGTTATAACCAACCTAACCTAACCTATCCCTGGAGCAAGATTGAATGTACGCCACTATTTGTTATAATCGACTCTATCAAGTTATAAAGAATTTCTAAAGAAATGTTTAGGCTTGATTTAATCTATTGAATATTAACCCTATATTTTGTTATGTAAATTTCTAATTAATTATAATTTTATCGGTGATAACAATTTCGTGGCTTCATAGTCTCAAACGAAACTCAAACTATTTGCATAACTCACACTTCCGTTAAAATTAGTTATCACAAAATCATACCGATAAAGAATCATAAGATAATTATCGAATGATAATTTTTTATTTATCTTTGATGTAGTAAGACCTTCCACAATTGGCGTAGCAAGATTTTACTTCAGTGGAATACCCAGGAGGGCTCTAAGGCTAAAGCTTCCCAAAAAATATTTTCTCCGTTAGATTATAACATTATTATGACTTATTGTTTTGTCACAAATAATAATTATTTGTGACAAAACAATAAGTTTAAATTAATTATAATTTATTAATTAATTATTAATTTAATTATTAATTTAATTAATAATAATAATTATTATTAATAATTATTTTTTTATTCAAATGTAATTATTTTATCAGATACAAATTTATAGTTCGATATAATAGAACATGTTAATGTGTGTGTGTGTGTGTGTATTTGCCACAATAGTGGATCGATTATTTCGTTGAAAATTATTTTTCGATTTATGAATATTTGCGAATTCTATGTACTAGCAATTACTATAAGGTATGTGGTACTAAATAGTAATAAAAAAAATAATTATCATTTAAAAATTAATGGTAATGGTTTACTTGTATATCAGGAAAATATGAAAAATTGATGAACCTCCCCTCCAAACAAAAATCCTGGTTAACTCGACCCATACTTTTGAGAGGCCATAGTGAGAGTTGACTATTTGAATTACATTTTATAATAAAAAAATTACTATATGCATTTGAATAACTCATACTAATATTGCTTGTTTTCTTTGTCCAATAATAATAATTTTCAAATTATTAAGATTCGTTATAAAAAATTGCAACGCAGTTTATTGCTGTAACACCTGAACATATATTTAACTTTTTTTGTATCATTAACGTTACAGGTTGCTCTATAAATTGCAACACTACTTCTATGTTATAGTTGAGTATATTTAAATCAGGACACTGTAATAGATAATAAATAGCCCTGTAGGCCAGTACTTTAATTTCATATTTGATTCGAAGTATACCTAAACGTAAATATGCTTGTCTATTTGGTTAGATATTAGTTATTTTGGTTACTAATTAGATATCACCATTTATTACCAACCACCATACATTAAAACAACCAACGAATTATTAGTGTGCGATAGTCAAGATATAGAAAACCACCATTACAGATTTCAATCTACTTAAATAAATGTTTACAATTTTATTAATTATTAAAAACATTTAGGACCCAGTGTATTTTAAATGTTTCATACCATTGAAATAGTCAATTTACAATTTTTAATTTTACGTTGGGTAATAAATATAAGTATGTTAATGAAAACAATAATACTGTAATATTAACTATTTAGCTGTTAGGATATGTAAGGGTAAAAACAGTATTTCTAAATAATCCAATATTTCTTAATAAATACATTTAAAAGCTTATACTTCATTGTGTAAAAAGAACCTTGTAAAGTGTGTGTATCTCTCTCTCTATACAAAATACACCCTACCCTACACACATATAACCGTCACCGGAACTAACTGCTCATTTCAAATACAGCTACTTATCGGACATAAAAAATGACCTTGTTATCCCTTGTTACCAATATTGATTTCGAGTATCATTTTCATACCATATTGTTTTCATGGCTAAAATCGACGCCGTAGTAGCTATACTTTTTTTTTCACTGCAGTGTAGTTCTGTTTGCTATTGCAGGATACTTCATTTATAATCGTTAATCATTCATCAATTTTAAAATTCATAAACTAATCGATTATTTTAATTATTTTTAATTTATGCAATAATTGTTGTATACTTAATTTTTATAAATTGTAGTTTAGAGTACGCTATCATTAATGATAAGAGAAAACTGCTCTAGTCAAAAATGATTAAGACCTCACATAATTATAACTCCGTGTAAGCGGTTGGATAATGACGTTAATATTTTCCACGAGGGTTGAAAACACTTTTGCTATGCCATTTAACCCAATTATGATAAAATGCACTTATTTGTGTTTAACTTCAAGTCTAAATAGTCATAGAAGATGGTATAGGTTAGGTTAACACGATATGTTTCGTTCACGTTTGGAATCTACGAATTGCTTACTAGTCAATCGTCCAGATCTGCATCCCTGGAACGATAAAAACGTATGATTTATTGATTATAAAAGAAAACACAGTTTAATGCATTGACATAATATGTTATGGTGAACATTTATTTGTTGACAATTCTATCGTTTTTACAACGTGTGCGTGATTGCTTTCTTACAACTATAATATTTATGTACGAACATAATGGGCCTTAATCGCGTCATTTCATATAATGATGTTACATTATTAATGTATAATATCAGTGATAATATTAAGACGTAATGTTTTATTTCTTTTTTAAAATTTCACAGTACGCTATTACTTTTATTGGTTATTGGTATGAAATGTAAGAAAAATATCTTCTAAAACTATACACTTATAATATCGGTTGTTAAAATAAATGTTTATTTTTTTTTTTTCTGCGACGTATACATGAGCAAGTGCCGGACACTATGATTATGGCTTGACGTATAACATATGAACGTGATTAAAAAGCGGTCGTCGTGATCTCGCGAAGAATATACATAAATATTTGTGTTTTACATATTACACGTTTTAGACACGTATGCAGCATCGTTTGAGTGCAATCTACGTTTTCATTTCTCCGGAAGAGAAGAAAAAAATAAATCGTTTACACCGACACGTCGAAACGGAACTTAGAAGAACGGAAGATCAACCCTCTCCGGATTGTTAATCAATCGGCTATGATTGAAGATCACGCGCGTTGCTACATGGTAAACCATTAGTGTTTCAATGCCGGGTGCTTTGTTCGCGGCGGCGGCGTCGACGAAACGGTTTGCAACTCCGATCCCTCACACATCTTACCAACGCCTTTGGCGGTGTTAATTGGCGAAACGCGAAGAACACTCGTCGTGCTACGCCCCCGCACGTACATCTGTACAACATTACGCGCGCAATGACGTACGTCTCGCGGCGAAGCTGATGACCGCGGGCGGCTCGTCGAGCGGTTCGTGGAAGTAGTTGACCGAACGCGAGTACAGTTTCAGTTCGATGCACTTGCCAGCCGCTACCGTCTTTTGCTTGCCGTTCTTTCGGCACGACGCCGTAGCCCTTGCCGCCGATCTGTCCACGTCGTCGTCCATGATGGCGCCGAACGGGTTCCTGCACGCCTCCGACCGCGGCCGCGTCATCGCGGCCGTTTTCACACCGTCCCGCCGGATCCGTTCGCCGTCCCAACATCCCGTGCCGCAACTGCGTCGGTGCCCGGCCGCGGCCGCGTGCTGCACCGCGGCCGCGATGTCGTCGGACGTTGCGTCATCGTCGCAGCTACCGCGCTTGCCGCCCTCAACGATGACCACCTTGATGAGTGGCACCACCGAGTCGCATATCTCGCTCACCTCCCGCGCCAGCTCGAACTTCTCGAACAAGCTCATGTTGCCGTTGCGCTCGAACGCCGCGTGCTTGTCGCTGAACGCGAACAGTTGCGTCACACTCAGCGCGTAGTAGTCACCGAACAGCCTGGCCAGCTCCCCGTACGTCTCGGCCAGCGTCTGCAATTACATATTATATTATAATCATATACGTTTTCGGAAACTGACACTTTAACAGTTTCGAATTAGATTTTAAACTCGGTTAATATATCATAATGGTGTAGTTTTACGGGTATTAATTTATTTAAAAAAATATTACACCTCTAAAGCCTCTAAATACAATATCATATTTACTGTGTCACGGTATTTAATACGTGTTCGAGTGCACACGTACGCGGTGAACGAATAAAACTCGACAATTTCATTGCGCCCCTGGCATACTGCAGTTAGATTAATGCTGGTTGGATTTCAAGCTCATGCTTCAGTACACTTACCGCTACAAACTAGCTTATGATAAATGTTATGAAATAAGGTCCAGAGTGAACTCTGGTGGTAAAATTTTGTTTACTAGGTGGGTTATCGCAAACATTGAATTGATTAGGTTAAATTATGTGTGTGTGTGTGTGTGTATATATATATTAAATATAGTCGGCATTCATCAAGAAATCAAGTTTCATTAATATTGTAGAATTTTGTTTTAGAAAGTTGTCGACAAATTTGTATATTTAAAAATATCCCCTCCCAGGGACGTATTTACAGGGGAGGTCCAGGGACACTGTAACCCCCTCCCAGAGTATAAAAAAGGTACATGTTCCTGCAGCATAGTTAAGTAAGAAACATATTATATAATTAGTAGGTATGTAATGTTATTGTGACTACGATTTCCAAGTTACGGCTAAGTATTAAGTGCGACAAGGGTTATACGTATTAGGCATTCGTAACTTTGAAATATATACTATCGCCCAGAAAAACTGTCATAGGCGACTGGAATATATTTTATTATGTAGCTCGAAATATAATATATAATATATAATACAACTATACGAGTATATATTAAACCTCTTATAAAAACTGTATAGGACGTAATTTTTTTCAATCTATCATAGATAAATTTAGTTATGTATTAATTGTGGACCCCTCCAGAAAAATTTGAAATTATGCCTCTGCTCCTCCATCAATATTTGCTAGCGCCAGCCCTGAATATATAATTGTATAATATGAAATATATTACGTGTTCGATATCCAAAAGTTCTTAATTATCGGATGATATTTTAATATTAAAATAGTTTTTAATAATACTCGGGGTTTGTTACATTAACTACATTGGCTCGTGATAAATTATTCAACTCATATCGACGTAATTAAATTGTTAACATCACCCGTGACATATTTAATTTGCAACAAATAAACAAATAGATACATTGTTATAACTGTATATCATAAACTTAGTAATTAAAAATATTATTCTTATAGATGTTAGGTTATTTTAATAGTTGATTTAGACACAGCGATTCGAGTCATATACTCACGTATGCTTATAAAATACGATATTTTCGTTCATTTTATTTATCATTGCATTGTATTTATTCGTTATTCACGCAATTTTATAAGTGCTTTTTTTTCATGTCGTCAAATGGTTTTGGTTTCTTGTTGTGGTATTTAATTATGTACTGTGATGCGTAAAGATAGGTTGTTTCAAAAAAATACCTCAAAACTTGCATACAATTTAAACAAAAATGAAATCATACTTCGAAAAAAATCTGTCGTTTAGACCGAGCGCAAAGGTTTGTAAGTTCTTAAAACAAGTAATCATACTTTTATTTTATTGATCATATCGTACACGTGTATATTTTACACTTGAACATAAGAGTCAAAAATGCGTTTTGTTCAATGTCTATTGAATTAACACGGATTAAAACAATAATAATGACAGCGATGTAATTTGCGACAATCGATTGATAATTAGCAACACTACATATAATTACCATATTCGAGTGTGAAACAAATCGATACGTGACAAAATTAAAATAATACATTATGTGTTGTTCAAGCACGTTGTTATTACACACAATCTATAGATCAAAAGTGAATTGAAATATTCGCTAAAAGGCGAGTAAGAAAAAAAATGTAATAATTGTCGTGTACACTTGATGAACTGTGCAAACACATCACGCGTTTCGAGTGCTGCAGTTCATAAGACAATACGAATTTCGAGTGCGGTTAGCTGACTATTCGCACGTACCTCCTGACACAGGTCGAACAATCTATTCCAACTGTCGCTGTTGACGTCTTCCACCGTGGACAGCATGACCGCTAGCTTTTTGGATATACCCTTAAGCTTGTACACCCGGAATATCGGTAACAACGCTCGTTCTACATAAAAGTGTTCGCTGTACACGTCTTCGAATATGTCGTCCACGCTCTCTCTGAAACACAATTCGCAACGTGTTATGCGCATACACTAGGACATGTTTAAAAAAGGCGATAATCCCATGTATCATATTATGGTAATTATACTGATTTCTCATCGTTACTTATAATTACCATCGGAAATAAAACATTAAATTTTGGAAAATATCACTAGAATTTCCAATAATTTTGATTTTTACCTATTGGTTATTTTTTAAGTTTATAACTAATTTTCTCAGAACATAGTACAACGAATACAACAAGCTATTGTTCACATTATTTTCAAGTGATGGGAAAACATGCGTGTTCTCATGTTAATACATACGCATTACTATTTATTATCAGTACGATAATATCACAGAATAGATTAAATCAGAATGGAAACTATTGGCCGCCCAAATTTTAGTCCGCCATATTGAAAGGGCTCGACAAGTTAGCTAGGTAGAACAAAAAAATGTTTCTATTATATTAGTATTATTTAGAAACACTGTTTATCCAAATTTTTGTCAACAAACATTAGAATTTAATATTTTATCTTGTAAACAAACTAAAAAATGTAAGGGCTTCAAGTTTGCTGATAAACATTACTGAACATTACTAACAACTGAAGACGTATCTTGTTTACCGCTTTTATGGTTGTTTCCACGTGTTTTTTTTACTGTTAATATATTTTGTTATTACCTACTTGATTCTTGTTGTAAAAACATTTTAAATAATGTCTAATATACTATCGTAAAATTGTGGCATGAAATGCTGTTTCCCTAGGTGTTCGAGTGAACGAAAGGAGACGACAAATTCCTTACTCCGAGAAGCTACTTTTCATTTCCCAAAGATAGTATTCCAGTTTTTCGTAAAATTGTTTACTTATTATAATGTTTAGAACTTTAATTTTCAACATGTTTTTTTTCGATCTTATAGCACATAGCTGATGAAGAAGCCACATACATCGCTTAGCAATTCTCTAAGATTTCTTCTATTAATCTTCTCATTTATAAGGCCATGTTATACATCATCATTTTTTTTTATCGATTATAAATTATTATTAGTTAATATTATTATTTTAGATGTACTATTTGATTAGAAAATGCAAATGCAAATCATTATGGCAAATTAATCCTGTTATTTTAAACAAAAAAATAAACTTTGTTCTATACATTTTGAAAACAAAATGTTCAGTAATTATCAAAAAAATCGTTTAAAATCTGATGTCATTCCTATAATATTTGAAAATGTGGGTCAAGAGGATGCAATTGTTGAACAATTTCAATTACATAATATATTGTATAATATAATTAGTAAATATGTAGTATGTTTGTATATTTATTTATATTCTTCAAGAAAAAGCTAACATTAAGCTTAGTATCAGAAAAAATATTGTATACCAGTGTATTAATTGTATTTCAAATATTTCATATTAAATTGTAGGACTACACTGATGAGCCCTTTTAATATGGCGGACCATATTTTTGGGCGGCCATAACCGCTGTGTATTTTTTTTATTAGTTTACATTCTGATTTAATCTATTCTGTGATAATATATTGTTTATCTAAAAATTTCAATATTCTTATAGTATATAAATAATAATAAATCAGCCGAAAACTACTGTAACACAGATGCTTTTAACCTTTAAAATATTATTCACAATTTGCTCTAGTACGTTCGTTAAAAACTTTAACTTAATTATCTTGCCTGGGCTAAGTTACTTACAAATTATTTCGCAAGAAAGGCCTTAAATCTCTCAAAAGATGGCAGTAAGTTATCATACGGGTTCTTGCCACTGACTTCAAGTGCTTGATTAATAAATCGGCGAGATCGTCAAGTCTTTCTATGACCATAGGAGCGTCCGGCCACATATCTTCCACATCATGCAAAAGAGTGTCCGAACTTTCCTTCACTGAAAATTTCACAATAACCCTATTAAAACTATAACTACATTAATTATTAAGATAAACGCATTCACTCACACTTAGATAGAGTCTGTTCGATTAACGATTTATCGTCCATCAAAAAGTAATCGGGCCACAGTGCTCGTTTTTTGAAAGCAACCAACATTTTGTCCATTTCTCTGTTATAAGCCATTTCGTTTTCCAAAATCGATATTCGTACCCTAACCAAAATTGCGTCTAAATCGTCCACTCCGCATAGAATTTCTAATAAAAAAACATTAAAAATCAATTATTCGTCGTAATTATTTATTTTTTATTTCTTATTCAAATTTAATATTTTGACATACTGCATGCTATAACAAGTCTTAATCTAATTATAAATTATAGCGTTATTTGAGATGTAGAAATATAAGGAAATTAATATATTATAATATTTTTAGCTATTTAGTATTTTAGAATAGTTAAAATTTTAAGTCATTAATTTATTTTACTCAAGTATGATTAACAATCGTATTTTATTTACTTAATGATTAAAAGATAATATAAGTTTTTCGAGGCCTTACCTTGGTTTACTTGAGTAAGTATCATTGGTAGTTTCTCCCAACTAATGATTTCTTGAAGTGAACGACTCCTGGAAAATGGCATTCGAGACTTTGATAATTTATTACTGGGAACCTAAACAAACATATTTATGAAATATATTATAAAAGATTAAGAATATACTCAAATATTATCTAATGCAAACAATTACCTGTCGATTTAATCTGGTTAATGGCTCATAAGGACCTGTGAAACATAATTAAATATAACATTATAAATTATACAAGTAGGATATCATTTAAATCGATTATAATTAATTTAATTTACATCTGAGTTGAGATTTTTGATTAAGGTATTGAAAATATGTTTCTTCATTCCAGGCTTCCTTCACTTGTCGCATACGTTTTTTCCAAGCGTTTAGTTGTTTTTCCGTATTAAACTTAACTTTAAACCAATCCAACTTAGCTATGTTTTTAATATGCAAGACTAAATGACTTCCATCGCAAATTCTCCGGCATACCGCTAAATCTCTTACTGGGTGAATTTTTGTTCTCCGAGGATCTTGATCGTCTCTATCAAAAGTGATTAAATATGTGGTTATTTATGCGCCTCGTTTTTTTTAATCAGTGAAACCCTTTACCCATAAATCCATAGTGTGCTGTTACTGAGAACAATAAATCGCTGTCTCCAATCAGCGTCTCCGACCACTTTAACCATCAATATATCACAAAAACTTGATATCGCCGACATCTTTACCTAAAATGTATAAAGTCAACAATAATTAAATCTAAAATGATTAATACTTTTTGTTGTACCAAAAACTTTCCAGCTTTCAATTTATTATCACTAATAAGAATAATTAAAATAAAATACAGAATAATTATAAATACACAAAATATTCTAAAATATTCTGAAAAAATTTTATATTTATCAAATCTTTGCGTCAATGGCAATTTTATGACTACTGAAAATGTATTTTAACTAAATTAGTTTAAATTAAATCAAAAATTAAAAACAAAAGTTTTTTCAATCACATTTTAACTTGCACTATAAGTAAAATCAAGGGCTATTTGTAATTTGCGACAAACTTAATCTTTTTCTAAAAGTTTAAAAGGTGTGTAAACTGCGGCAAGAAAATATTTAACATTATACAGTCTGCGCTAAAACCGATAAGAGAAATTATACAATCTACGGCAATTTATTTTATATAACTACGATATTATACACTACATAGGACTTAAAAATCATATATACCTATGTGTACCTATGTACTTATATTTGTTGAATTAATTATGTAATGTTGTGCCACTGTCAGCAGTGGCGTATTTAGGGATTTTTCTAGGGGGGAGGGGATAAAATATAAAATAATTAATAATACATCCATAAGGTCATAAATACGTACATTATATACATTCTTAAAATCTTTTTTTCTTAGCAGACATACTCAAAAGTAATATCATACTTGAGAAATACAGAAAATGAGAGAACTACCTATATAAAAAAAAAAGGTCAAGGGGCGGGATCTATCCCCCATATCCCCCTCCCGTAAATACGCCACTGGTCTGGAGTACAATATGATAAGGTAAATTCAAATATATTTTTAAGTTTAAATGAAACATATTAAAATATCGGTTTCTTTGCTTTTAATAATACTTCAGTATATACATACTACAGTATAGTACCTACTTACTATAATACACTTACTATTTTATAGGTATTTAAAATAAATTTCCGTAGCTTCTATTATGTATCTTATCTGTTTTTCCACAGGTTTAATAATGTTAAATTTTTTCTTTCTACAGTTTTTACATCAACTTATGGAAAAAAGGTTAATTTTTTCGCAGTATACCATCTCCTATAATCAAGAATTAATGAAAATACTATAAAACAAAAAATATTTAATTATTAAGATATTTACTCAAAATTAATACACATGAAATACACCATAAAGTTGTATTTAAACAAACAATTATGAATAATACAAATAATAAATTAACTAGTCACATGCACTAGCTATTAATCGAATAGATTAATTAGAAAAATGTATTTGGTGTATAGTATAACGAAGGATGTTATTTTAAATTTATTTATGCATATTTATTTTAAATAATCAGGGCCGACGAGAACATTTAATGGTCCCGGGGATGATCGGTTCCAGATCCTATTTACTTACACTTGTTTAGTCAAGATATACATACTACTTGTACATACTGTAATCTAATAAAAATATTCAAATTTGCATCTTGTGTAACGGAGAAAGAGATCATAAAATAATTTTGTATAAAAGGCTGAGACGACGGACCATCTAGGTCTTATGGGCCTTAGTGCTCTAACTCTCACTACCCCATCTTCTTATCAGCCCTGTAAGTAATGAAATTAATAATTATAGTACTAGATTTCGTTTGGAACAATTTGAGCATTCTTATTAGGTTGTTTAAACTATATATATATATATATTTAGTATACTATATAATAGTATCATATACTCATTAAATTGATTTTTGTTTTGAAAAATAAAATAAATTGTACTCTTTGTTCTAAGAATTATGTTAAAAAAATTAAAAATAAAAATAAAATTGAGAATTAAAATTAGCATTCTATTAAAAAACCTATGATATCCGTATTATATGAAGTACTGTTATAAGACGAAGCATTGTATCATACTTTATCATATTTCTTAAATAACAATGGATAATAGTATATAGGTAATAAATGTAATATAAACTCAATAATTGAGTCAATTATTGAGTCAATAATCACTATGAGTTAAGATATTTTTAATATTTGTTTATACATCTTATCAGTATCGTAAGTATTCATTATACATTTTTATAACAGTGTAATATTAAATCTTTATGATTACTATTTAAGCATGGGTAAATCATTAATAATAAATTGTATTTTTTTTTAGAATAATGGGTTCCTTCTTTGTTCTACAATAATATGTTTTTTTTATACATGTGATTCCATTGTTTATGAATAATAAATATCTCAAAAGTTTTGAATACCTTTTAGTACAATCATAGTAAATAAGGACTTACAACCAGTTGGTTACTAAAATTTAGAATGTAGATTTTTTTAGAATGTTTTTTTAATTACTGAAATAAGCGTGTATGGTTAAAATATAGATATTTAAAAATAAACATTAGTTTTTCTTTTTAAAGCTTAAATAAATAAAATGAAAATTGTGAATCAACATTTATTATACGCAGCATAAATGTGCGATTGTACCGGTTACACGTGTGTGCAAAGTACAAACAATGCAAATACGAGTACGAACTCATATATATATATATATTAGTTTTCACTTTCTGGTTAAAATCCTTGATAGGATTAATGTGACTTAAATATAGTTATGATTTGCATTGTAGCATCAAGTTACACTTATATTAATCGTTCAAAATGAATCCATGGATTACACAAATAAATAACATTTGTACAAAAATTAAAATGCCACAATAACAATTGATTAACTATTTAGCATAAAGTATAGCTAAAATATAAAAACATGTAATAAAACTGCATTATTATAACGTAATTTTTAACTATATGGTGTGCATCATCGTAAATTGAATTTGAGTATAATTTGTGATTGGTCGATACTGTCGTTTCATAAAACGTTAGCGTCAAATTCTCAAATAAAACAATAAAAACAACTATAGAATGACACAAAGCATTTCAAGATATAGAGAATTACGTAAATATAATAATTTAGATAGTTAATGATTTATAACTGTATTGAAATATAAGTAATTGACTAGATAAAAATTGGTCAAATGTCATTTTTCTAGGTAATAATGATTAATTTAGTTAATTGAGTGATAAAATATTACACTGATTATTACAATACTGAGTTTTTTACTTGCAATTTTAAAATTTAGATTGAAGTAGTAACAAAAATCATCAGGTAATGACTTTTAAGTTTTAACCGTGTTTCTTGTAATTTTTATTAAATATGAACAAAAAAAAAAATTAAAAGTTTTAATCTGGAAAAACCTAAAAATTAGTACTTTGTTATAATTTTAAAAATTAAGTTAAATATGTTTTTTGCGTTAAAAAATGTATACTATACATGTTTCACAAATCAACCTAATTTGTTGATTATAATATAGTAAAAAACATAAAAAGAACATCTATTTGTAGCATACACGTTAATTAAAATGATATTTCATTTATAAATATTATATTTATTATATTATAATATTATTGTTAAATTAAAGTAAAAAGAGGGTATAGATCGTACAGGTTATAGAAATTAGTAGTTACAATAAAATGTATAAAGCTTGGAAAATTTATTTAAAGGAAATTAATTAAGTTGAGGTAGTTACATGAGTGAAGATAAATAACGACATTGGTACAAGACACAAGGATATCAATTTGTTATTTTTGTTGGTCGTCAAAAAATGATGAAACCCCTAGGTCGCGAGAAACTTCACATTCCGATAAATTACAGGAATGGGTAAATGATATTGCTGAATTTATCTTTTGAACTCAAAATAAATGTACTATTGCTTTTGAAAAACCTATTCTAGATTAAAAAAATCGGAAATAGTTTATATTTTTAATGTCGTTAACATATCAGTAAAATTCAATTTTTTTACATGGTAGATTAGGTTTTGATCTTTTAATAGTCTAAGCTTCGGAAAAAAACATTTAATATTTAGGAATATCAAAAATTTCAAAGGTCTTTAGATAGTACAAATTTCATTAAAATATTTCAAAACTATAAAATGTCTGCAAAATGGTAATATAAGTTCCTACTCAGTAAATGTTCGAGTCACTGTGTTTATTATTTATAAACTTTATAGACTAACAAGTACATAATTAATATCGTTTAAATGAAATTCGTTGAAATATCCGATTTGGACAAAATTACATTTTGTAAAATTATAAAATACTTTTGTATCTCTCAAGTAACATTTTTTTAACTTTTTTTTTAAAAAAAGAAATTTGAATCTTATAATATCATTATATGTTGACTCAATTTTTATACTTAATGTTTAAAAATTGAGTCAACATATGACCATGTTATAAGATTCAAAATTTTTTTTTATGTTAACTATAAATTATTGAATAATTTTGATCTACACTTCAGTTAAAAAAAAACTGAATGTCATAAATTATAATTATAAAATATATAATCATCGTTTATACATATATATATATATATAATAGGATTGTAAGCAAATATCTTTTTACATTGAATTGGATTAATTTTGTTTAGATAATTTTGTATGCAACACATTAAATTAGGTATTAAGTTCATCAGGCAACAATTACGACTTTTATCATACATATAGATAAAACTTTAATAAATAAGCTATCAACAAAATGATTGATGATTTTCTGAGGTATTATAAGATTTTAAAAAAATTTTATGTTCGTACAAGTTCTTCCATATAAAACATGAGCATGTCAAGTGCGTGATAATAAATGACGTTCAAAACCAAATATTGGATAAAATTGTTGAGGTACCCACGTTCTATTAAACACGATTCACTAGTTAGATATGCAAGCTAGTTATAAAATTATGTTTGCTATGTTCGACTCATAATTGACTAACAATAATTATTCCCAAATTAAAGTTTAATTTATGTTTTACATCTAAATGGATTTGAATGCAAATTGTATTTTTTTCTGAATGTACAAAAATATTGCTTTTTAAGTACAACATTTATTTCATATATCAAGGAATTAAAAATGTAACTTTTATTTTAATTTATTAATTTTATTTTTATTTTTTTAGAGCATTTTTATATAAGAATAGATAATATTTGATGACATTTTAATTAAAATTCATATATTCATAAAATTAATTCATAAGAAACATAGATAAAATAATTACGAATATATCTATCTAAATTGTATTTTCATTTCTTGGGAAATAATTGTTAAGGCAAGAGATAGAAAATGAATAATACAATTTTACGAAAATTAATAAGAATAAGAATTTATACAATAACAAAATACATTTTTGCAATGTTAAAAATAATTGTAAGAGTACTTTTTAAAAAAAAATTCTGTTATGAGTGCATTTAATTTAATTTTTTTAAGGCATTTATTTTTTGTTTTTTTAGAGCAGAAGAGATAAACTTTAAAAGACTTATAGTTGATTTCTGAGATTATCTAGATTGTCATGCTTGACAAAAAAAAAAGATTGTCATTGAGCATTCAAATATTTTACATGTATGCATGTTACTCATCCTTTATTTCTTCTATTTAAATATTAATAAATTACAATAAAGTTTAATTTTATATAATACATATTTAAATATATTTATTTACGAACGTGATAATGACCATTATTTATTATAAAATACCCATTAGATTATGTACAATATACCTACATAGCTACTTTATTATGTGCTGGTATATCAGTGTATGATTTCGTTTTTTATATTTATTTATTACTATATATACTTACTGCCTTTATAAATTGTTATTAATCTAATTTTTATATTTGTAGGTTAAACAAAGATATAAATGTTTACAAAAATAAATTAAAGGTATTCACGATCAACTTTTAGGCTACCTGTACTTTAGATAATTTAAATCTATTTCTTAATTATAAGTAGGGCCCGGATATAAATGCATTTAAAACTATACATGCTCTAAAAAATAGCCAAAAATGATCTTAAAAAATGAATTTTACAACAAAAATGCACTTAAAAATGCCATATATATATTTTTTTTTTACACGATTTGTAAATTTTAAATAAGATGTAATTTTTATTTATTATTTTATTAAAAAAACTGAAAATTTGAAAAATTGACTTGATACTGACAAGCAAATGTTATGACCGTGATGTAATACGAACAGACTTATTTGAACGTGATTTTTGACCGAATACGGGTGACACTCCACAGTCAATAATAAGTTATGATGAAAACTAAATCGAAAAAAAAGATTGACAATTAATATGGAAAACCCGTTAAAGCTACTTAAATATCAAGAAAATAATTTGTCTTTATATAATATTTTTGAATAGGCTAAATTTGTGTAGTTTATTAAACAAATATGCATTAAAAACGAAAAAATTACCAAAAAATGCTAAATTATGTTCTAAAAATGAAAAAATATTGAAATATGCAAAAAAAAAAGCAAAAAAAGCAAAATAAAAATTTCACCTTTGAAGTCTCTGTTATATGAATCAAATTATAAACTTGGAAAGCATTGTCTAAGATTAACCAAAAAAAGATGCATTTTGCATTGAAATCCGGGCCCTAATTATAAGTAATAATAATTTTCAAAATAAATAGTTTTTATAGCAAATCAAATAATGTCAAATTTTGTATAAGACGTTTTTGGAAGATATAACTGTTTAGATATTCGGTAGTGTTTAGATATTTGGACCAATATTTTTTTTTCACAACTATAAATAAAACACCAAACTATTAATTGTTTTAATAAGTAATGTAAATAATTATTAGGATAATCCGAAAAACCCTGTGTGAAGATAAATGTATAACGATTCATAATATTAAAACATTATTAATAATATTAAGATAATTTTAATGACCACGTTTATATTGGTTAATGTATTATAAATTATATATAATACGAACAACGTGTGTATAACATATGTACACATTTCCATTAATTATCGTTACACAATACCCTTAAAAACGGAAAACCAACTAGATTCATTAAAATAATTGAAAACTCAAAAGTTGAATAAAAACTATAAATTCTTTTTATATTAATAAACATCGATATACTAAGAAAGTATAACTAAACACAATTTAAGTACAAAAATGTACAAGTTGCGTGTATAACTAATACATTGTATTCATTCGTTTTTCGTAGCGATACGGTTTATGAAAACACTGTGTTGAATCTATTATAAAACGAATTTTGATTTGAAAATTATTACATAAATATTAATCCAAACCGAGTTTCTGAACAACTCAAAAGTGATCAGTTCATCGCAATAACCATTGTGCACGTTGTAGAAAATACTCTTTATGCGTGCAGGCTTTCAAAACAGTCATGATTAGCGACTACAACGTATCGTAATATCGATTCGAAACCGTAGTTAAACAACACGTACGAGCTATGCACGTCTAAATACAATGCGAAGCCTGGCAGATCTCGGCGGAAACTCGTCGAAAACGATCCGATGTTTGGAAAAAAATGAATGAATAAACAATACAAAAAAAAAAAAAAAAAAAAAAAAATACGATCGAAGTAGTCGAAACGCTCCGCGATACAGGTACCTTTTGTTCTCCAGCGGAAACGCACCGGTGCCGGGTGCAACGCAGCAGTAGCTCTGGGGTCTGCACTCCGGACGGGGTGGATCAGCGCGAGGACACGGTACTGTTGTTATTGTTGTTGTCGTTCCGTCGGTCGGGGATGAACGACGGCGGCATCGGCCCGGAAGAACGGGGCCGCGCGGCGTACATACGAATCGGAACACGGTGCGCGAGGTGCGTGAGTGCGTAGGTACACGCGCTCGCCGACAAACGCCTGGACAAAAGACACGCACTAAAGACCCCGCGGGTTCGGATCCACTCGGCACGCGAAGCGGCTACATATCTGCTGCCGGTGGCCGCCGAACGCGACGGTTTTATAGCGGCGGCAGCGGGACGATATCGATCGGATCGTGCGGGGGCGGGCGACGATCCCCGCGCGTCACGTGATCGCGAAACGGCCGGGCAGCGCCATCTGGGCCCTGGGACGCGACCGACACGTGACGCTCGCGCTCCGACGACGTTTTCAAATATTTGCACCGGCACGGAACACGCGTACTACGCAATGAGCGCGGTTGTGGAGAGCCGTGTGCAGAAAGAACGAGAGAGAGAGAGAGATAAGGAGACGGGCGAGAGCGAGAAAGATACATTTTTGTGTACCTTTGTGCGAGAGCGTTCCGTCCGTCTGTGTTCACCCGTGTACGCTTGTTCCCGTCATTAAAAACGCGCTTATTGTTTCGGCGTAATTTGTTTTTATTTTTTCATTTTTTGTTTTCGTTTTTTTTTTTTTTATTCCGCACACGTGCGGGGCTTTGTTTAGCGCGACGCGTTTCGTCGCTTCACTCGTTTGTACGTGTATGTTGAAGTACACGTGCGACGCGCGAGCAACACTTAACCTGCAACCTTACCTGTAGCGGTTCACTGTATGCGTCATCGTAACGCGGTCCGGGAGGCCTTTGTTCTGCCGCTTTTACTGGTGCGCAATAGACGATCCGTGTGACTAACGGCTGCGGCACCACTCACCTGGCGCGTTATTTCGTTGATTTTCGATCCCGCAAATCACCACGTTCAAATTTATCCGTCGATAGTTTTTTTTTTTTTTTCTCGTCGAAATAAGACGACCTATAATCAAAATACGTCTACCGGAAAACGCGATAATTGTACAACAGATTATTTTCCATTTCATAGAGTATACTTTACAGTTCAAAAGTAAACGTGTTACGGAATACCATTACCGGATAACATTAACAACCATATATCATATACAAAAATAGTTGTACGTGACTTATCCCGTGAGGAGTAGGTGAGCAAAAAATAAAAAATAAAATAAACGTTACATTTCATAAGCGTATCTCCGGTGAAACTGCTAATAGCTAATGAGCCGGTATTCATTTAATACATGTGAAGCATAAAAATAAAAACTTACATTTTACAGGCATAAACTTAACGACTAATATCAGTCCAATAACAAATAAAATCGTGTACAATCGATTATTGTTTTAGTGTACATTGCATGCATTTGTATATATTACTAATAGCCATTTATAGAGATCACGAGTATAATGCGGATTGTAGGAAGCAGTAAAAACCTTTTCACCACTCAAATGCATGCTCAATATCATTATTTGAACGTAGGTAAATTCAATTGCTAACAATAATATAAAGATTTTTAATTCGTGGTAAAATTTACTTTAAACCTACTTTCTTACATTTTCCATTTTACATGTCCCTCGAAAAATTTGATTCGCAAAAATGAATGAGTGGTTAATCAATCTAATTAGAAATTTAGAGAAAACTTAACGTCGATTTTAAGCCACTAAAATAATTGGGCAATAGGAATACGTCAAGATGGTTAACTATAATGTAATGCCTAATGATTTATGCGCGTGGAGTTAACGTAAAGACATGAATCATCATTGCTAATTCTCTTTATGTTTGTTGGTTTTTCAGTTATTAATTTTATTATTTATTAATATTTATCATTGTATATTATACAGTGATACGCAGTATGATTAATTTAATAGCATGAGTTAATTTGAAATAAATAAATATAGCTCACTACAAACAAAAATATATGAATTACGACAGTTATTAAGAAACCGAAGTATAAGAGTATACGCTGATAAAAAAGCACACTTTTATTACTTATTATTAATCTATGCAAGTCATTAGAAAGATCACAATCATATGTCATGATAATGACCAATAGTCGAAACCTGACAACATTGTGTCCAGGTATTGTGTATCTGTTGAACTATTGGAGATTAAAAGTCTCCAATTTATTTATTTATTTATGTCTTGTGTCTAACACAAGAACCAAATTGAATAAATTATATAACACGTACTACTGCGTCACAAAAGTAAATTATTATTTTTGACACATTCATACATAGTTTTTTTTTTTTTTTAATAGTACAAGTCATAATCTTATTATTATTTAATAACAAAGTGAACGGTGAACACTCACATATGCAGACACAAGTATATAAGGTACTTCAGTTTGTGTAAGTAAATAAATTAATAAAAACAAAAATTTAAACAAATATACAATTTTTAAGGATTTGATGTTGAAAACAATATGAACAGATAAGAAATATTAAAATGTTTAGGTTAAAAATATGGTTATATTTAATAAAGTCATAAATGTGCATGTAAAATAAGTAAAAAATGTATTTTATCATTAGATAAGTATTTGTTTAATAAACATAATACACCGAAAATTAGGCTGAGATCACAAATAGTAAATTAGTTTCGTTATCAGTTAGTAATAAAGTAGATGTAAAAATAACATTTAAATATTAATGACAAAATAAATATACTCTGACAAAGTTGGAAGAAAACAATTACTAGTATATAGGTATATATATATATATATATATTTATATACAGGGCCAGCGTTAGAGGTGGGTGACTTGGGCCTGCACCCAGGGTGCTTGTTGAAAGAGAGGCGACTCAACGATATAGTATTAAAACTGAAAAAATTATAGGAATATAATTCTAATATTTTATCCATTCCAATAATATTTATTAGTCCATAGATAATAAATTATTATTGATGTCGGAAGCTGTTAGTAATCGATATTTATTTAGAATTTAGATATTATTAGTAGGTATCAGATAACAATTTAAAATAAAACTACTAATTATATGGGGAGGGGCGTATGTTTGTTTATTAATTTTAGGGTGCTTATGACTCTACTGCTGGCACTGTATATGTATATATATATATATATAAATTATTATTTTGCATATTCACTTTTAACTATTATAATAATATATTAAAAATAATAAACTTGTCCGAAAATATTAAAGTTTTCAATTAAATGTTGTAATCTACCAATACTAACAATAATTACCAATAGCTAAGACCTGCATTTTTTATTTGTGTGCCTTTGCATTCTCATAAACATTCTAAAATACTTTAAATCTAATGTTTTGATTAAATGATATTTGTACCTTAACTTAAAAATAAATAAACATATATTGGCACTTATAATAACCCCTGGAAATCCTTTTCCCGTGATTGTCTTTACCCTCAATTGTTTCTTCTTTTGTGGTCATATTTATACTATTTGGTAATTAAAATGTTCTTTCTGATAACACTTTTTCGATTAACATTTTATTCATTACCTAATCGCTTATTAATAATAAGGTTCCAGAATTTATTTATTTTGGATTTAATTAATCTTAAACTTTGTTCTAAATAATATTATTGTACAATAAAATAAAAGTATTTTTTAATCAAACAAAAATATTATTATAATTTTCTTCGCAAATAAGTACGAAATTTGTTTATTACTTATGTTGTTTCTGTTAAGTAAAATTAAAATAATAAGGTAAAACCATTTTTGAACTATAGTATTAATTTCCTTAAAACGTATTAAACAATTAAATTTATACTTTTACTTAAATAAAGCTACTGTAATTATTATATATACTATTTTAAAAATCCATTAAACACAATTATTTAAATTTTGACACACGCACACGTTTGAAAAAAAAAAATCTACAATGAAATTCGAAATAATTATATTGATTACGTATCAGGTGCGTACACAAGGAGGGTTTTAGAGGTTCAAATCCTTCCCGAAATTTGGAAAGATTATATATATATATTTAGCATAAAGATTATATAATTATGAAAACGAACAACCTAAAACTCCTCCCAAAATATTTTTTTGCGAATCCACCTGATATCTATACAAATAACTTCACAATACAACAAATTATGTAAGTAGTGTATATAAATAAAATGTAAGTTATTGTTGATTAAATTTTTGTAATAATTCAATTGAATATTATAAATTAATAACTAATAATGATATATAATTACATATTTTAGCATACATTGAATTTTGAAAAACCGTTGGAAAATCAATAATAAATTTGAATTATTATTAAAATAAAATATCTGGTTATAAAGTATAGTGATAGCACGTTTATCAAATTGATAAGCTATCTATATAATATTATAATATTTATGTTGTGTTTTTGCATGCATTTTTCTCTGTAACGTGTGTAATCAATGTCATGGGAATATAAGAACTCTTTAGTAAAACCAAATTGATTTATATATAAAAAGTAAACGAAACCTAATAATTAATTTTACCAAACAACGCATTTATTTACGGGATTCATACGAGATCCAATCGGACATCCATATGCTTTTGCAAAGTCATCAGAATTTGACAGTGGTCCCCATACACGTGTTGGTCCGGGTGAATGTACGGACGATCTGACCTTCGTCAATGCATCTTCGGGCCGCATTGAACCGCACCAGATTTGTGCATAATTCAAAAAAAAAAGTTGATCGTGTGTCATGTCAATGCCAGGAAGTAGTGGTTCCTCTCCGTGCTTGGAAACCCATTTTTTATAAGCCTAGCAAAAAGTTTTTTTTTATTTCTCATATCATATAAGTATTTCATACGTTTTTGTCGCCCTTAAATTACAGTGTATCAACTGTGGAATAATTTAATAATTAAATAATAATCTTAATTGCCTTACAAATAATGAAAATTGCTAAAATGTATATATACATAACTTACCCTAAAAGATTGCTTTAGACCGCCATTATCGGCTATGTTTTCACCTTGAGTCATACGTCCATTGACGTGTAAATTGACTTCTTGCATTTTATACTTTGAATATTGATCAACCATACATTGAGCTTTTTTTCTGAACGTATATATTGTTTTGGTATCCCACCACTCGATCATGTTACCATTTTTATCAAACTGTCGACCTGTTAAATAGTTTAATAATCTTAAAGGTTAAGTGATATTCCTCAGATGGATTATGTAATTTTATTACCTTTATCGTCAAATCCATGAGTGATTTCATGACCGATCACGACTCCAATACCTCCATAGTTTAACGATTTAGGAAAATGTTGACTGTAGAACAGAGGTTGAAGAATCCCGGCAGGAATAACTAGTAAAAAAAAATTGAAATGTAATATACATAGATAACATTAATTTAAATATTACCAATGTGATTTTTATTTGGATTGTAAAATGCATTGACAACCGCTGGCTCTGTTGACCATTTGTTTTTATCAACAGGTTTTCTTAGTTTTTCTAAATTTTGATAAGCATCGAATTTTAACACACTAAAGACGTTAAGGATAAATTGATCTTCGGTAACATTCAACTACATATATGTAAAACATAATTTAGTTATAAGCATTAGTTAAGTTTAAAAATTATTGAAATTTACCATAGTATATTCTCTTTCTAATTCGTCAGGATCCGTCAGAAGCTCTGGATAACCAATTCTTTCTTTCATAGCATCTGCTTTTGCTTTCGCCACTATTCTTGTTTGATCATCCATCCAATGATTTTCATTAAGAAGTTCGTTAAATGCTTCACGAATTGATTGGATCATATCCATAGCAGTTACCTTTTATACAAAAATGCAAATAATATAATATATTAAATCATATATTAATCCCACTTAATAAATAAATCTCCACGAGTTTTTTTAGAAACCTCAATTTTATGTAATTTACATTTAATTAAATAAATAATATTATTTATAGTGTAAGTTTTTATGTATTTGTTTTTTTTTTTATTAAATATATTTATTTTTGACTTACTTTACTTTCCAAACTGAAGTTTTCTCTTATGAACAACGCACCAACCGCCATTCCAAGACGTTTATTTGTCCAATCTACACAATCTCTCCATCTACTTCGTTCATTGAGAATTCCTAATAATATTTTCTTAAAATCTAATCTTTTGTACTGAAAATCATCAATCATGTGTGGAAGTATAGTGCTTTGAACTAATCTCCAGATTATGTAATTGTGAATAGTTCTTTAAAATTAAAAAAAAAAAATTTTCAGGATCTAAATGTTAAAGTAATTCTTACTTTGATTTTTAATTTATTAATATACCTTCTATCAGTTTTTTTTAATAGATCGCCAAGTTGTGTAAAATATGACATGGCATAACTCACTACAGGTTCCTGGTCAGACAATTTCATTTGCAAAATAGTTTTTAAATATAAATGCCAATCAATCTCAGGGACTTGTATTTGTAGATCATTCAGTGCAAGTTTTAAATATGTGCCCGTTGAATCATGTCGATCAGTTTCCGATTGTGTTATCTTTATGTAATTTATATTATATAAATTTACTATATAATTATCTCAAAATTTAAAGTAAAACACCACTAAATGTACTTACATTTGCTATTTGAATTTCAAATTCAATAATTTTTAAAAGTTCAAATGGTGCTGTGGATTTATTAGCACCTAATAACACAGCTACTTCCGACATATATTTGTGATATGCTTGTAATGCTTCAGCACTACTATCTTTTAAGAAATAATCTCGACTGGGCAATCCCAGTTGCATTTGATCCAACTAAATTTTATAAAAAAAAAATCAATAAATAAAGAATAAATAGTTTTTTAGTACTTATTTCAATTTTTATGTTTTAAACTTAAAAGTCGATTAACTAGTTCATTAATACTATTGTATATCTGTTTGTTCTTACTATGTAGATGCGACTACATTAATGTCTTACTTTTTTCGCACCTGAAGGATGTTAACAGAAGAGTTTTTATCATCTGGACCAACCCATGGTTCAATTATAATGCCTTCGTTAAATTCTCTTTTTAAAAGACCAAGTAGAACTTCAATACCATAATCAGGTGGTTGCCAATTTTCATCAATTACTGGCCAGCCTCCAACTGATTTTAAAAGATCCCTAATAGGTATATCTCCAATGCGTCTGATTTGAGCTAGTTCAATAGACAAAATTCGTATGAATTAAAATAAATAATTATTAAAATATACTAAACTTATTAACTTACTAATATTCATACACGATTTATAAAATAATTTGGCTTTGATTGTTGCCGAACTATCAAGTCGATTTATAGACTCTTCTAGAAGACCTAGATAAAAAAATTAATCTTTAAAAACTAAAATAAAAAACTGTATTTCAGCACAAAAAAACAATATTTTTTAGTTTTTAAATGTTTACCTACATTAAATACTTAAAATAATCCGAAACTCAAAGGGATCGACTATTTAAGTGATTAACCATTTAGCACAGCTCATACTTGTAAATCAATGAGTATAGATATAAAATAAATATTTTTAGATACATAAAAATGACATATTATAAATATATTTAAAAATCTAAATTTTATTTGAGTAAAAAGCAAAACATTTGTAAGTACGTTTATAAACCATAATATGAGTATGATAATTACACTTATAACTAATGAAATAAGGATTTATTAGAGCAACTAATTTTATAAATATGCTTACCATTTATTATTTCTTTTATAGAACTTTATTTATACATATGTTAGTTATCACCAAATTTTCAAGTATTTAATACCTATACTATTTTAACAAATATTACCACTTTCATATCATATAGGTATGAATAAGTCATTTTTCCTTCTATTTCTTAAATAAATAATCATTATATATTGCTATTTTAATGTGATTATCTAACCTTTTAAGATAACTTGTAATCGATCAGCGAGCACTTCAAATGTATTAATACTACTTTTATCTTCAGGAATTAAATGTCTCTTATCCCAAGTACCGCAAGCATATTGATAAAAATCTTCACAAGGATCTGCAGTTGGATCCATGGCTGATAATAATGAAGCAGCTGTAAATAATAATACTTTGATATAGTATATAAAACTAAAAAAACTATATAAAAACGTACATCTGGAGCATTATGTTATATGGATGTGAAACATTGACTGTTTCAAAAGAAGAAATGAGAAGAATAACTAGTGGCATTCGAAATGCGGTGCTACAGGAGGATGGAAAAGATAAGTTGGATTGATAGAATCAATAATGAAAAAGTTTTAAAAAGGTTATTTGAGAGGAAATCAATGTGGAAGAGTATACAGAAATGGCAAAATGAATTAAAAGGTCATATTTAAAGACGCGATACGCTGCTATTACTAATCTTAGAAGGAGTAATCGACGGAAAAAATCATAGAGGAAGACCAAGATTGCAATACATAGGTCATATAATGGAGGATCAAGGATGTAACTCATATCAAAAGTTGAAGAGGAAGGCTAGTGATAAAAAAAACATGGAAGTTGATGCAAACCAATCATTAGATTGATTACTGTAAGAGAGAGATAAAAGTAAAAATAATATTTAACGAATACAAATATTTTAAATCAATATAACATGTAAATAGAACTAAACGAATATTTTTAGTCCTTTTTCACATTGCCTGTCTTTAATATAACTTATTGATAAAACTAGTTGAAAAATTAGAATGTGCATAAATATCATACTATTCATACTATATTACTCTTTTTCTTTAGATACTTATAGTATATACAGTATATATAATGTATATGATAAATATATGTATATTTACAATAAATTATAAATTATATTAGAATAAATACATGTATATCTAATTATCTTATTAAATTGTAAGTTTATAAAAAAATTCTTCAGAATATAAACTGTAGATAATGTTGTGTTTGTTTTCTAATATAAAGTTCTATTTATATTTTCAAAGAAATATTTATTTTATGAAAAAATTAGAAATTAAAAAATAAGGACCATAGTGCTAAAGTGATTACAATTGTCGTCTACATTACATACATCATTGAATTGACAGCGACCGGTGTGGCGGTTTCGATCAGTTATTTATAACATTATAACATATTCACTGCATTATCATATAGTATAATGATAATTTTATAGAATACGTCAATTTACAAACCATAGGAAACTTTTAAATAACTAATAATTTTTTTAATTTTTTTTATTTGTAACAAATTTGTAGGTCTGGTAATATATTTTTTGTTCCTCATATTTCGGGGATAGTTTAAACACCCATAACGACCCCTCGCGTTCGCCACTGTGCCTTATCATTGATTATATAATATTTATTATGAGTTCTAAATAAAACATTATATTAATATGTGTATTGGCAAAAAATAGCTCCAAAACTTCAAAAATGATGCTAAAAATTAAAAAATTATAAAATACGCAAAAAGTAGCAAAATAAAATTGTATAATTGGAGTCCCTGAATACAAACTGATATCTCCCTTTGCTATTTTTATCTGTATCCAATAACAATTAGTAAATGCTATAAAATCTGAGCACTTAATAATATTCATTATAATGAATACTATTACGATATTACCCAAATATATAATAAACCTCTCTATATTATGTTATAATTAATTCATTATCAATTTACCCATTTCTAATGATAAATCACTTCGAATGAATTTGAATAATTCAGTAAATAAATCTTACTTATCACCAGATTTGGGTAGTATTCTGAATACTGTATTCAAAATACTTTTTAAATACTTTTTTTGAAAGTATTCAATAAAGTATTTTGAATACTTATAACGAGTTTTTTGAATACATTATTTTGAATATCTATTAAACGTTAAATCATCTATTTTTTTAAATGATTTTATTACTTCTCCGTCACATTTTTAATAAATTTCAATTATATAATATAAGCTTATATCAGATATTTATTATTGTTGTAAATTATAATCTATAATAGTTATATAATATAAAAATACAGTAAATTAACATATATTTAGTCTACAATTTCAAATATTTCTCATAATATCTATAATTTTTGAAAAATTAGAAGTATTTTAAAAGTATCCGGTATACTTTTGAAGTATTCTAAATAATGTATTTGGAATACAATTTGTATAAAGTTTTAGAATACATATTCGGAATACTATTTTTTGTAAGCATTTGAATATTTACTCTAAACACTTTTAAAAAGTATTTTACCAAGTCTGCTTATCACAGCAGTTATATACGTAGAACATAATTTTTTATTGTTGAAAAGTTTGTAAAACTTAAATCGAGGAAAAATTCCTTTATTTAATCTAAAAGATTTTATATAGTGAAGTCTTAAAGGCCGTTAACTAAGAAGGAGAAGAAATATTATTATATATAACTAATAATTAAACTTATAATATTAACTTATAATTTAACTTATATGTAATTTATCAACACAAACCCTTTTTATAATTTTTATTCATAATTTGGGATAAAAAGTAATTTTTCTATTATTTATCCAAGATAATGAAATGTCAATTTTGAAATATCAAGATAAATATGACAAAAACAATAATACAAATAATACTAATGATAATAAATAAATAGGTACCTTAATTATTAAGAATATTTAAGGAATGTAGTAAATTATACACCAAAAATGTGAAGTCAATTATACATCAAAAAAATTGTATGAGTGGAGGGACGTCAAATGTTGCTGCCTTAGGACATTATTGACAGTTAGGATGTCACTGCTTGTGATATTTGAAAATTGTAAATAATATTCACCCTTTAAATTGTACACAAAACCCTAGAATAATTGGAAGAATACCAATTGGTATAATTATTAATTTATTCTATCCACAAAATATAGTTTTTATCAAATGATTCAATAAAACTTCTCTTACGTCTTATTGATATCAACAATTAAAAGTTACAAATAATATTAAAATAGAAATAAATAAATGTTTCTAATTTATTTACCTCAAAATATTTAAAAATGTATTTTATTTATTTATTTTAATTGAAATATTCAAAACAAATGTACCAACTCTAATGTAATTAAAATTAAATAATACTTTAAATAGACAAATTGTTTAATAAGATTTATTAATAAATTTATTTATTGCACCCGAGTTTAGATTTATAATTACCTGTTTTGACGCATTCTTCTTCCATACATATATTTGGATCATTGTTTGAGAACCAGTTACCTAAAATAATTGAAAACTAATTAAGATAATTTATTTATAATGTTAAAATAATAATTATTGTGATATTTTATTGTTGTTTTTATTTCTGATTGTAAATGTAAATTGTGTCAAGGTTATTAAATAACCAGTTGGATTTATGCCGTATACAATTTTTATATAACTTGTGTATTAGTCTTATATTTATATTATGAAAGATTTTTACCAATAACATTTACCTTTTACGCTTGATCATAACTCTGTTGATACATGATTTTTCAAACAATGGTCAACATTGTGTGTTAAAATTTAATTTTATATAGTTAGGTATATAACCTTATTAGCTATTAGAAGTTTTGCTCTCGGTATTCTGTAGTAGCCTAGACATTTTTGACACTGGAATTGCAAGGTTCTTAAATGTCATTAATAAAAATATACTAGAAGTTCAAATCGAAGGATTAGGTAATATTTTTTAACGTTGAGTTATAGTTGAAGGTTATTTTATTTATTTTACTTAAAATTGTTCGAATACAATATAAAAACGTATATTATTTCCGGTCGTTAGAAACATATTTTTCTTGTTTTATACAATACACAGTTTATATAATTGAGTGCATAATTGTATTAATATATACATTTTAAATCGCATCCATTTCTAAGTCAATTACCATCGCATTTTATATAATTATAAAGATCTTTTTAAAACTAAATTGGTTGTGCATACCTATTAAAGTTTCAATTATAAACATTTCAAATAGCTAGAACCGGGATTTTCCTAAAATTACATTACTAATTATTTTATAACTACTGCTTAGCACTGAAATTTAGAAATTTAAATAAAATAAAACATGACTGAATAAATCATATATAACATTATTCTGGTAATTTATATTTATTATATTTGTATTTTTTTATCGAATGATAAATTAATTACTTTTTATACTAACTTTTACATGATTGTTGTTTTGCTCCAAATATACAATCTATTTTCACGAAAAAATATACCAACGAAGCAAGCAGGGTCAAAAATATTGTAAGGCATACAAAAAGTACTAGTTTTTCGGTAGTAGTCTCAGGAACCAATATACGATAACATGTAGAACTAGTCTTGTGTCTAGGTACTTCTATAGGGCTAACATCGCGGACACAAAATTTATTCTTGGATGGCCGTTCGTCTGCTGCAGTAATACGTACATCAGGTAAAAGGGTTTTTTGATACGGTCTTCCAAAATATCCATTCTTCGTAGTTTTATCGTCTTTGTTGTTTCCAGCCTCTAGATCATCATTATACGATCTGAGTGGCAATCCTTCTTTGCAGGGGGGCGTTGCTGGAGAATTATTTGGTATCATGATTTTTTCAAATTAAATAAATCGGTTTTCGTAACTTATCCAATTATGAATTTTCGCACACAAAGTTACAATATTAATTGTTTTCATGGTGCTGATAGTACGTTTTCTGAAAAGAGCGATTCATTAAAATGTTACTTAATTATAGTTTTAAATTAAAAATTAAGTTATAAATGAAAATTAGGTGAAAATTTCATTGTTAAATTAACATTAAAAAATAATGTTCATTAAATAAATTCTTAAAACAAATTTTTCATTATTCATTAACTAAAAAAATTATATACTATTCTTGATTTATATAAATATTTATTTAAATTAATTTAATAGAGATATTAGATCATCTTCAAATGTTTTCTAGGAAGGTGCTTTTTTATTGAAAATAGATAAAGTAATATTAATTACAAATTTAGGCCAAAATAAATGTTTCCCTAAGATTATAATAACAAATTCAATTTTATTCTCATAAAAGTAAATAATAAATTATTTATTGAATATTATACTATGAAATATAAATTTTCAACATTATACCCTATTAAAATTAACTGTACAATAGAGTGGTGCATAATTCATATTTTTTAATAATTGCACGTTAAAATAAATTAACGTTTCCAAGTATACATATTGTATTTGATTAATTATTTTTAAATTATTTTGATTTTGTCATTTATACAATCTTACATACACTAATATTTCATTATGTTAAGTAAAATAGTGTAATAATCAATTATTATTTTAATTTCTTATCTAATTCTGTAAATGATAAACGCTAATTTTTTTTATAAAAATCATTATTCGATTTTATTAAACCTTGAAATTCTTTAAATGTTAATAAATAAACTTATAATTTCTTATTTGCTATACATACGGTAGCGAACAAAATAAAATTAAAATAATTATTAAACAATTTTAATTATACAAGTTTTCACATTTTTTCACTTTATGTTACCGAAATACTGAGATGTGGACTGCATTTTAAATAAAATAAAGCATATTATTGATATAATATACAAAATTAAAGTTCAAATCAAATTAAATGACAGGTAAATTAAAATCAGTATATCATAATTAAAACATTATTTTTAAATATATAAATTGAGTGTAATTGGAAGAAAACATAAAATAGAAAAAATAAAACTAATAATTAAATTGAATTAAACATTTAAAGTCTATCCGATAATATCGACGTGATGGTGATGTAAATTTCGATGTATTTTATATTTTATAAGATTTTAATGAATACGATAATTATGCATAAACTATCTATGATTAATTTTTTAAGAAAATATAAAATTGTGCAGTACTATGTGTTCAATATATATCTTTAAGACATTAAACAAAATTAAATTGCAACATATAATATAACAAACACAATTAAAAATCGGTACTTAGCTAATGTAATTTAAATTTGATACAAATACATATTATTAATGAAAATTCCAAGACTTACTTCACTGCTATGAACTTTTCAAGACGCATATACAAAGTCTTAAATAAGTGTCGAATTAAATAATAAAAGTTGTTCTAAATAAATCTTTTTAATTTTTTAGTTAAATCTATAAAATATTCTAAGTAACCGCCACGAACTCAGATTAACACTAGTGTTCATTTTAGAGCATGGACTGATTTATATACGAATGAACTTGATGGAAAAAAATAAAATACTATACCTAAGTACATTATCATTCGACAACCTTCGACTACTTTCGCCACGGGCACGCGCTTCCTTTTTCGCGCTGATTCTCTCTCACGGGTGCCAATCAATGATTCCTATCCTGAAAATTACATAATTTATAATTTATCTACTACTTATGAAAACTTGATCCCATAGGATTACATTTGCATTATTTTTTTTTACTTGGTATGGAAAAACATAAAAACAGTCTTTATGTATTTATCTTACAAGTATCACAATTATCACCACGAAATAATGACAACTAAATGAGTTGAAATTATGGGCGTTTTACAAAAATTTGAAACAGGTAATATATAAAAAATGAAATCAGGATGCTGCACTGTATCCGGCGACAAGGTTATGCAATCGATAAGCACCAAAGGAGCTACTCATTTAGTTTAGCAGTATATTCCTAGATGGTGCTAAAAATATAGAAACAAAAGAATAAATTATTACAAAAATATTATTAGGTTTTTACATTTGAATAACTGTAATACTGAATATCGATTATTTAAGTTAGTTGGTTGTATAATACATTTTAATGTTTTACTAATTACTATAGGAATAATTATAACGAATTTAGAAATATCTATTTATATTTTATATTTGTTATAACAAGTTAGGAAATTATCCTTAGTTTTATTTTTTTATTGTAGTTTTGTAACTACCATAATTATTATGTGAAATAGTTTTTACTAATTTCAATTCTCTAAAGAAAACTCTAGTTAAGAATTTAGAAAATTAATAGTTGTCTTTTTGATAAATAATTAAATACTTGTAGCTAATAAATGTCTTGTGCACAAACAACAATAACATTAACAGTAGCAATAAATTGACTTTAAATACAATTTTTTCATTTCATATACAAGTCTCACACAAAACTGTTCACTTACTCGTAATTTTAATTAATACTAATTCAATTTAAAATTAAAAATCCATAAACGTTGGTATAATGCGTATTAATTTATTTCGTGTAAATTCATATTCATATAGGTGATTAATCAAAAATATTTTTCTTATCTAACGAATGTGTGTACTTTAAAAAAAAAATGTAATAAAAATTGTCATTGGTTTTTTATTACATTAAAATTTCAATTCTGTTGAATGTTTATAATTAGATAAAACCCCAATAAATTTTTTTAAATAATATTTTGTTCAATACTCCTGTACTTTTACAATATTTGTATGTATAATTATTAAAAAACTTTGATAAATATAAGTTTTCAAACTGTAGGTTTTAGTATAAAAATACTTAAACATAATTATTTTAATTTAATAATTGATGATTTTTAATTCCAAATAAAGAAAATTTATAAAAATGATAAATGTAACGTAAAAGTTACTAAAATACTTTTTTAAAATACAAATACGCCGCAATAACTACCAACTTACAATTGTAATATATTTAGTAAAAAATATTTACACACTTTTGAAGAACTAATATAATTTCAAAAAATATTTTAAATTTATATAATATTATGATATGCTCTTCTAATTTCATCAATTTTATTGTTGAGTAATTAATAATTTTTGATATCTTATTAACGCTTGTAGTTTTATTTTTATATTTTGAAAAAATTAAGAAATGTTAACGCAGGCAATTTAGTAATACTGAACCATTATGACATTGAAATTTTAATATCTGTGTACTTAAAAAACAAGATTAATTATTTTAGCATATTAAATAATTACAGAAAAATAATTACTCCTTATATATTCTAAACTATATGTATCGCAAAAACATACTCTTACACTAGTTAAATTGAAAATTATTTTATATTTTTATGGAATAGTAATGACAGGTAGTGGCATATTTTGTAACATTTTGTTGAAAGTGTTTAAATTTTTCTATGAAATAAGTGATCTTATAGTATTTTAAACAATTTGTAAAAAGGTATGAATTAATAATTATACTGTTCTATAATTATTATAAATACAAATGAAGAGTTATTAACAACCACATGATATAAATTAATGTTCTTTTAATCTGTACCTTCATAGCTAGTAATTTATGGCGTTTGAACCTTTTTTTAGGGAGGGTAGTGACTTGGGCATCCCCGTTCCCCGTAAATACGATACTGACAACAGGTAACTAAAGAAAAACATTACCTACGACAAGAAATTTCAAAAAAGTTTTATTTAATTATAATGGTCTATGGATTTTTAAAAAATATTCTTATAATAGTTATATTATTAAATTGTTAATTGGATATAATGTGAAATAATTACAATCCAATTTGAAAATGTTGCTTTTATATCAACAATACCTTTTGATGATGCTTCTATTTTAATTTTTCTCTGATTTTAAGGGAGGGTTTGAATTTCTACCTGCCTTTTCCCATGATCAATGCAAATAAACATTGAGGTTATTGTAACATTATTTTTATTTGTAAATGTTATAGGTTCATATCATTTTAGCTATAAGTTAGGAAAGTAATACAATGCAAATTATAAATATCTTAATGTTACATAAATTTAATGCCATATTTTCGTGATAATCTTTATTATAACTTTGTTTTAATAAATTACTTAAAACAACATTAAAAAAACATAAATAATTTTTTATTGTAACATATTTCTTTTTTTTATCATTAGATACAAGTAAAAATAAATATTAATGCTAGTTTGTAACTTACATTATTTTATGACTCCATGCGTTTGATTATACTTATTAATATTATTATTTATACTTATTTATACTTCATAATATATTTATATTTTACTAGATAATAATATATATATTATATCCGCAATTCTGGTTGAATGGCCAATAGAAAAATAATATAATATTTTTTATTTTTTTTTATAGTTTATGTAATTTTATACAACATACACGTCCTACATTTTGTTATTATCTAAGGATGTCATAAACGTAATTTCTAATACTATACTAATAATTACAATAATATATTTATATATCTTTTAAATTTCTTTAAAATACATACACAATATTTAAAAAGTTAATCATCTGCCGGGAAATAAATTTGAAATAATTCCTTTGTTCATTCGTTTTTTTATAATTATTCACTTCACATAACATTACAGATACAAGATACTTCAAAGTAGGTAAGTAAAAATTAAATAATTAAAACTTCTTTCAATTTTTAAAAATTATATTTATAATTGGTGATAATTATAATTATAGAAAAATGCAATTAGTATCTTATATCTTTGTATAAATATCTGCAAAAACAGTTGTAATAATTTCTAAAATAATGTAACTTTCCGAAATACTATCACTTTAATCACTTTATGCAGAAAAATATACAAAATGCAATATTGTTAAATATTATGAATTTTCATGTTTCATAATCTAAAATCATGTATCTATTAAAACATACATTTTTCATATTATTCCAATTCAAACTCGAAGGAAGAAAAATGCATTTTTATAATGGTTGGTTTTTATTTGAACTATTTGAAATTTCAAATACAATGTGTTTTAGGATTTTAAATTACATCCAATATTTAGAATATGTGTAATTATTTAAACGCAATATGATGTTATTATTGGTATCTATCATAATCAAAATAACATTCCGTAAAGAAATACTGAGAAATTTCAACCAGATACAGTTACCACACTTGTATTAATAAAAAATTATGGCCGATTCTCTTATTCCAGTCAATGATTCGGGGGTGTGAGGGGATGGCTCCACCAATCCCGCCCTCGGCTATGTACATACATTTTCATTAAAAACCAAGACTGAGCGATCGATAATCTGTTCCTGGAGCATCTGCTTTTGCTCTCTTGGCCTCTTTTTTTTTTTCTATTGAGAGCTATATCGTTTAATCTTTAATAACAAATAAACGCCATTTTGAAAATGAAATCTGTCTATTATTTAAAAATTATAAATGTAAGTTTGATCAATTATAATTGACGAAGAATTTTGTACTTCAGTCATAGAAATAATAATCATTATTATAAAAAGATTACATTGATCTATAATATTTAAATATGTAATCAGTCGTTTATACAAACTATAGTTTTACTATTGAAAATACACATATAATAATACAATTTATAATTGTTGCACTTAATTAGCTTAAAGTTAAAATAACTATTACATTTATCCAAGTCCCAAGGTTTTCTTTCCTACAATTGTTATTCATACTATAATAAAATATATTTAAAATAATATAATATAATGTTGGGAGTTATAATGACCTTTATCTGTATTTTATTTAAAATATTCCGAAAATGTATTAGTACTTATTATAACCGACAAATATTTTCACTGAGCTTTTTTTCGTACGATTAATTATAATTTTTCATACTTAATATATTATTAAATATATCATTACTTAATGAAGCAAATGGAACAAAATAGGTATACTCTATATTTTTAGACAAATTTTAAATTATTTATATTATAGAAATATATTATAAATTTTGATTGTCAAATATGAAGTAGGAAGCAGTTTTAATTGTATATACCTAGGTACTATTTTATTCTTACTGTATCTTATTTCTTTATTATTATGTTTTATGTTTATATATTCTTAGACTTTTAGTAGAATGAAGTGAATAAATAAAGAACGTATACCTAAACATTTATTGTAAGCATTAACTTTTTAAAATTATAGTGGTTATATATTTTAATATTTATTAAATATGTATTAATTAATTTATTGGTTAGGTTATGTTAGTAACAAAAATTTATGTAGTTTCGGAACCTAAATTAAGTACCTAAATAACTAAATATGTTAAAAGTTATAAAAAATCGCAAAAATGTATAAAAAAAGGGTTTTTTTGTAGATTCCCTGTTAATTAAATTATTTAGATTTTATTATTAAAAAATAGGTAAAAGCTATTTATATGAGGTGTGATTTAAAAGTAACGAGAATTTTTGTATAGCGCATGTAAAATTTAAGTTAAGTTTTCCGATTTTGGTTATCTTAATGTCGTTAATGTTTTTAATATATGTATATTTAATGTTGTGGCTAAATCAGTCGATTAGTTTGTGATTGACGGACATGTGATGGCATTTTATGCAATTTCCGTTTTTTTAAAAATGAAGGAACTATAAATTTGAATGCTGTTTTATGTGATAAATGAAATTAAGTGAATTAGTGCAAATGTTAAAAAAGGCTTTTAGCAAATTTTCTATGTTAACATCTAGGATTTATGAATGGTACAAACGTTTTGAAGAGAACCGTGATGATGCTTATGACCAGTGCTCAAATTGGGAAAAATTAAGTAGAGGAGCTCAATCCAACGATTTAAAAATAGCGTTCCAAGTGCACAATTAATCAACACAGACCCGTGGGGTAAATAGTAGGGGTACGCAAAAAAAAAATAGTAGGGGAGCTCCGTCCACCTGCGCACCCCCCCCCCCCCATTCGAGCACTGCTTATGACGACATTAAAACTGGGTGTCCTAGCACATTAATCTCTGATGAAAACATGTCAAAAATCAAGAAAATTGTACTCACTAATTGTCGAATCACTATAAGAGAGATTGCAGAAGAAGTTAATATTTCATATGGCTCATAAGATTTTTATGGATATTTTGGGTTTTAAACGAGTATCAGCTAAAATTGTGAACAAACAATTAGGTATTGGTTTTTGCATTACAATAACGTATCGGCCCACACTTCACTTATAATTCAATAATTCTTAGTTAAAAACCTAATTGTCCTCATTCCGCAACCATCGCATTCCCTAGACTTGTCATCGTGTGATTTATTCTTGCTTCAAAAATGAGAGGACTTTGAATGGACAACGATTTTCAACCATACAGAAGATAAAATAAAAATAGCCAAAATATAGACTATACCTAAAAGTGTATACCACAAATGTTTTAGCAATTGGAAAAAACGTTAGCAAAAGTATATTTTATCCTGTGTAGAGTATTTTGAAGGAAACCATATTAATATTAATGAATAAAAAAAAAACATATTGATAATTTTGAAAACTGTCATTACTTTTTGATCACACCTTGTATGTGCTTCTCCCAAATTGAAATTTGATTAAAAATTTGTAAAATAAGTATTTGAGGTTTCAATTTAATGATAAATATAAGATTTTAATAAGAACTGATTAAAGTCAATGTATTTTACATTTCTACTACGAAGAATTGTAAAAACTCTTAATTTTTGTTTCACCTAATTGAAATATTAAAAACGGACCACAATCACTAATATTTTCAAACTTTAACAAAATATGACAAGTTTTACCATTATTATAAATAGTATTAATATTTACTTATTCAGTTTATTTCTTATAATAAAACAGCTCAATCGAAAAATTTAATAAAATGTGTGCCTAATTTCTTCGAACTTCACCTAATATTATAAAACTGATAAATTATTAACAGAAGAGTATGCTCGTAAAAATATATTTTGTTTTTAATTCTGTAACTCAAAGCCATCGTATTGGAAATATATTCAAAATAACGCTGACAACCATAAGACAGAAATATTTTGATGTTATTTAAACTAATACAGTTCAATTTACAGCAGGAATTTAATGTGATATGGATGTAACATATCAATGAAAAAATATATTATGCTAAAAATGCAAATCAATGATATTAAATCGTGAAATGTATTTTACCGGATGCAGTAAAATATACGTAGATGATATTTTAGTCTAGAACGCATTGAATATCAAACAATTATTTTCTTGAACTACTAAGAATGGATATCGAATAAATTATTTAAGTATCTGATAATAATTGTAGGTTAGTTCTGTTGTTTACTAATTTTTAACGAAACAGTGCTACAACACACGCAAACGCTCACTCGTTCACTTGCTGATTATACACAGGCACAGTGTACACGCACACTGACTCCTCGCACACGTACATACTATACACCGAAACGGCTGAACCAATAATGTAAAAGAGGAAGCGATTATATTCATCCGAACGTACGATGATACGCGACGAGGCCTGGGCCAGCTCTGCGACGTCGGTAACGGCGCCAGAATCTTGGTCTCGCAAACGTTTTTGATCAAAAAACTATCATTCCTCGTGGAGGAAAAATTAACGCCTATCTCGTGTACATACAACGGAAACGTAACGAACGTCATCCCGACATCGCATCACGCTAACGAGATTGTACCGCCGCCGTGAACGCGCGGATACACGTTGTCGGAGCATTGGCATGAGCGGAATAAAAAGATAAATAATCTTATATGCAATTCCCTTCTTTTTTGCTTTTTCCCCTTTTCCCCACAATAATTTTTCCCTCTTCACGACGACCACCACCACATCGTCCTTCGACTCCACCGCTGCCGCATCGCAATTGCCTCAACCATTCCCCTCTCGCACGTTGTGCATGAGTATGAGTGCATGTGTACGTACTTACACGTGAATGCGTGTGTGCGTGTGAGTGAGTGCTATGTAGCAAAAGAGTCGCACTAACACCGTGGCCGCCGACACCGCGCCACACCGCACCACAATCCGAAGGCTCGCCGACGCGGTCGCGCGCATTCGTTCCGTCATCGTCCGCTACCCAAACGGCGGCGCTGTAGTCCGCGACTAGTACGCACGCGCACAAATGCCGATCGCGTTTTTTCCCCCGTGTGTGTATTCCAAAGACAATAACCAAACAACGCGAAACGCGCAGAGAATATCATTTATCGCTTAATCGCGTACGATTTTTCATTACTGTAGACTGTGTGTTATATTGTTTTTGTTTTCGTTATTCGCGTGTGTCTTTCACGTCGGCTGCTAATGGTGGTCGCGTCGTGATAAAACAGCAACAACAAAAACAACGTCGGCGGTGCGCGCCTAATCACAACACTAGTCCGTGTCAAACCCGTCGTGTCGGCGTCCGATGTGATATTCAACGTGCATAGCGGCGGCCAACAAAACACCGGGAAACGCGATGGCATCGGACGAGGAAGTCGAGGAGTCTTTTACCGGTAATAATTAAACGGCATACGTCTTCGCGTGTTCTCTCCGGCTTTATTTGGATTTGACACCAAAAACGGTTTTTGTTTTTGTTTTTCTCTTTACCGACCTAAGCCGCCGGTTGTTCGGCGCTGTGCGCGCGTACCGTTTACCGCCGCCGCCGCCGCCGCCGCTACCGCCACCGTTTCGTGTCTTGTTCCCCCGCAATGTTAATTACCTCATTAGGGCCGTTGTTCGCTAGATTTTTGCGAATGGGGCCAACCGTAACAAAATGGTGGAATGATGTTGCGTCGCTGGTCACCGACTGTTATAATATCGCACATTATTGAAATAATATTGTTGATAATTACTTAAGTATACCTGGTTATCCTGCCACCTCTCTACTTCTTGTACCATCGATGTTTTATTATCCGTTTCGCTTTGGCCTGTCAAAACAAATTGATAACGGTTTTTACCCTTTTACCAATAACTTTTGATTTTCTCTATTTTACGGTTTATTACATTTTTTGGAAATCCTTATCAAGTTATTCTTGTTAAGAGGTGACCTCCATATTGCAATACATTTTTAAAGAATTTTCTCTTGCGACAAATCATTTTTTCTCAAAATATTAAATAATTTGATGGAAGTTTTTCATGTTTGTTCCACATAATTATTAAAAATAAATTTTAATGCTGATAATTAAACCACATAATTATAAAAAATGAATTTTAATGCTGATAGAAAAAGTTAATATTGATAATATGACTATATTGTATTATTTAGAAATTTATCTATTGTAAATTACCTAATTATTTTTTTTGTATGATTAAAAAAAATCTTTAGACAATTAATTGTGGTATGTCTGGTCTTGTTTATAGTTAGAAAGTAAACATTATAACACATCTCTAAATTTAATAAATTATATTTTTTTATCATATGTAAATATATGTAGGTACGTATTATATGTATATATAAATATATACAACACAGAGATTTAGATGCACTTGTTATTTCTTCGATTTATATTCTAAACTTGATTAGTTTTATATTTTATCATAGTTAATTGATTTCTGTTGTATTTATTCTTAGAAGAATACGATGAACCATCTAGTCGTGTAGAAAATTCATTTGATTCTGAAGAAGAAAAACGAGTTGAGGTTAGTATTATTATATTATATTTTTAATTTAATTTTAAGATATTAATTTTTAAATGTATTAATATGATTTAATTTTTTAATTAGGAGGATGATGATGAATATGATCCTGATGGTCGTAAAAAAAAAAGGGGTAAAAAACGTAAAGCAAAAAGTGACTCTAAAAAAGAAAAGAAAAAGAAGAAACGAAAAAGGGGTGGAGATAGTGCTGAGGTATTGTTGATTGATTATGAATTAAAAATTGATAATTTACAATTTAATTTATTTAGGAGAGTGATTTTGGTAATTTTGAAGAAGAAACAACTGCTGCTAATGATTCAGATTACTCTAATCGAAAATCTAAAAAATCTAAAAATTCATCTTCTAAACACCACCAACCAAGCACGTCTCAAGATAATAATGGCAGTATGACTTAATTTTATTATAACTACATAAAGAAACAAATTATAATATTTTAATTTTTTTTTTTTTTTGCTACTTTAGCTGGAATGCCATCAGTTGAGGAAGTCTGCCAAACATTTGGTTTACAAGATGTATCAATTGAGTACACAGATGCAGACTATCAAAACTTGACCACTTATAAACTATTTCAACAACATGTTAGGCCTATTCTTGCTAAAGAAAATCCAAAGGTAATTACTTGAATTATATTTTTATTTATAATATTACTTATTTTAATGTTTATAGGTTGTGATTGCTAAAATGATGATGTTAGTGTCTGCAAAATATCGTGACTTTTGCCAAAAAAATCCTCACCAAGAACAACCAGATTTTGAACTAGATTATCAGCCTAAGAGTTCTGCATCAAAACATAAGGTATGTGATGTGAAAGTAGACATTTTTAATAAATAATTTGTTTAATTGTTATTTTTTAATAAAATATAGTCTAACTGTTAATTTTATTATTACTATTTCAGTCTAGATCAGTGGATGAATTAGATGAGTTAGAAGAAGAAGAAGAAGAAGAAGTAGAAGTTGAAGAAAAAAAAAGTAAAAAACGAAGTAATCGTGGTAAACGCAGTGGTGGAAGTGGTGGTAATAAAAGGAATTCTCAAGGATCTACCTCTAAAGTTCCTACATTAAAAATTAGGCTTGGAAAACGCAAACAAGCAAGTTCTGTTAGTTTAAATTATAAATTGATTTCTTAGGAAATTATGAAAGTTCTATTTTATTTTAAGAAATGTTTGTAATAAATTATTTGTATGTTAAGGATGATGATGGAGAAGGTGCAGCAGCTGGAGATACTCAAGGTGATTCGGATGCTGAGTTTGAACAAATGCTTCAAGAAGCTGAAGAAGGTGCAGCTGCTGAAGCTGAAGCTGCTGAAAAGAAAGTAGAAGATGTTGATACTCCTAAAAAAAAGGCTAAAACTAAAATTGGAAATAAGTCAAAAAAGAAAAAGAAAACTAAAATGACTTCCAAGTTCCCAGATGGTAATGGTGATGGAGAAGATGGGTATGAGGTAGGTTTATAACCTTATTTTTAATTTTTTGTTTACTATAATAAAATATATTGTATGAAATATTAGCAAACCGATCATCAAGATTACTGTGAAGTCTGTCAACAAGGAGGAGAGATCATCTTATGTGATACTTGTCCTAGAGCATATCATCTTGTTTGTTTGGATCCAGAATTGGAAGACACTCCTGAAGGAAAATGGTCTTGTCCACATTGTGAAAGTGAAGGTGGTCAAGAGCAAGAAGAAGATGAGCATCAAGAATTCTGCAGGTAAATCATCTAACCTTTCCTTAAATTTTTTGTTTATTAACTTTGAACTAATAAAAAAATTTTAAATTAATTATCGATCCATTGTAGAGTGTGTAAAGATGGAGGTGAACTCTTGTGCTGCGATTCATGTCCTGCAGCTTACCATACATTCTGTTTGAGTCCTCCTATAACTGATGTGCCAGATGGTGATTGGAAGTGTCCTCGATGTTCGGTATGAATAATTTAAAATATAATTATGCAAATAAATTATTATTACTTTTATCAAATTAGGCAAAATCATTACCGGGGAAAGTGTCGAAAATTTTAACATGGCGTTGGAAACCATTACCAGAGGATTCAACTAAACCAGTTGATGAACAAACTGAAAAGATAAATAGAAGAAGAAATAAGCAACAAAGACAGCGCGAATATTTTGTGAAATGGCAAGACCAAAGCTATTGGAAATGTGACTGGGTGTCTGAAGTTCAAGTAAATATGACTTTATTATCATTTCTTTCCTTTTTTTCAACTCTAAATGCTCATATTATTTTCTTAGATGGAAGTTTTTCACCCTATAACTATTCGAAGTTATATGCGGAAGTTTGATATGGATGAGCCACCTAAATTAGAAGAACCATTAGATGAACTTGACAATCGGTGGAAAAGACTTCGTGAAGTTGGTGGAGATCAGTCTGCTTTAGAAGAAAAGTTTTATAGGTATAATAAATAAATGCTAAATCATTTAACTGTTTTTAAAAAAAAAAAAAAAATTATTTTAGATATGGAGTTAAGCCAGAATGGCTGTTGGTACATAGAGTTTTAAATCATAAACATTTAAGAGATGGACGAATGATGTATTTAGTAAAATGGCGCGACTTGCCATATAGTTCATCTACATGGGAACATGAAAATGCTGAATATACTGATCTGAAATCGTTCATTGACTATTACTGGGTACAGTTTTTTTTCTTTTTTTAGATAAATAAATATCTAGAATTAATTATTTTTTAGGAATTAAGAGCATCTTGTGATCAATCAAAGAAAAATAAAAAGGTGAAAGGAAAGAAGAGTAGCAGCAAAAAAGATTCTGTAGATGATGAAGAAACCCCTAAAGCAACAGTTGGACTTACATGGTATGTTAATTTTTGATAGTTCGTTAATAGTTACTATTATGATATTCAATCATTTATAATTTACAAGGCTGGGCAAGTTAACTATTTTTTTTAACTCGTAAAGTTAAGTTAATTTAGAAAAATGTAAGTTTAAAGTTAAAAGTTACTTTCCTTTTATATTTAACTTGTTAAAGTTACAAGTTAGTTGGAAAAAAATGTAATATAACTTGGTCAAAAATAAGTTACTTTTTTTTTCTTATAAAACTTATAATTACACCATTTACATCTCATGTTAAAGATTTACAAATAACTCAGTCTTGATAATTTAACACGTTCACTGCGGATGATGCCATTTGGCGTCATTTAATATTGTTCACATATGCGGTAATTAAATTAGTATTATACAATAATATTTTGATATGACATGAATTATTTAAGTCATGATGCCATTTGGCGTCAAACAACATCTGACCAAAAACTGTGCATAAAGTGAGGATGACGCCAATTGGCATCAAAAAAAAAAAATCCCAATATTGTGAATATAAATGTAAATACTAATATGATAGGATGTTAAGTATTATTTTGTTTTCATTATCCTTGTTCTTTTTCAAAATTAATTTTTAGAGCTAATGTTGCAGAAGAAACTTCCTTTCACTTATTTTTATCAGTTTCTATTTCATTAAAAAACTTGCTTGTTAGTTTAGTTAATCAATTCAACATTATATATTACATAATTATAATTATATTTTACATACAAGTGTAAGTTTATCTTGTACTTTTATATGTTATTAATTATATGATTTTATTTTATGTGTATATAAAAAGTATTTATATTCTTATTTTTTTCATATCCAAATTATAATTAATTTATATATATATTTATTTTCAGCCGCAAATTTGTACCAGCACCTGATAAACCTATTACAGATTTAAAAAAGAAGTATGAAAAACAACCTGATTATGTAGTAGATACTGGCATGGAATTGCATCCGTATCAGTTAGAAGGTTTGAATTGGTTGAGGTATTCCTGGGGTCAAGGCATTGATACTATATTGGCTGACGAAATGGGTCTTGGCAAAACTATTCAAACCATAACATTTTTGTATTCTCTTTATAAAGAAGGACATTGTAAAGGCCCATTTTTAGTAAGTTTGTAAATTTAATTCCTTTTTGTATATTTGGTTACAATTCTTATTATTAAATTTAGGTGAGTGTTCCTCTGTCAACGCTTATCAATTGGGAGCGTGAATTCGAAACATGGGCACCAGATTTTTATGTTGTGTCATATGTTGGAGATAAAGATTCTAGGGTGACAATTAGAGAAAATGAATTTTCATTTGATGATTCTCGTTCTGGTGTACGTTGTCATAAGTTAAAAGGCACTGTTAAATTCCATGTGTTACTTACAAGTTATGAGCTAATTTCAATAGATGCACCATTATTAGGATCAATTGAATGGGCTGTACTAGTTGTAGATGAAGCCCATAGGCTTAAAAGCAATCAGTCAAAAGTATTAAAAATCAACGTATGCTTGTTTACTGTATTTAAAACATTGAATTATAGTTTTTTAGGCTTCTGGCTGGTTATAATATACGTAATAAACTATTATTAACCGGTACACCTCTTCAAAACAATTTGGAAGAATTATTTCATTTATTGAATTTTTTGACACCTGAGAAATTTAATGATTTGACAGTATTTCAAAATGAATTTGCTGATATTTCTAAAGAAGAACAAGTTAAACGTCTTCATGAAATGTTAGGACCTCACATGCTCCGAAGATTAAAAGCTGATGTTTTAAAGGTAGATGTCTATTATATTAAATATAATACAATTATTTTTATCTATTATTTAATTTTAGAATATGCCTTCAAAATCAGAATTCATCGTTCGTGTTGAATTATCTCCAATGCAAAAAAAATATTATAAATATATATTAACTAGAAACTTTGAAGCATTAAATCCTAGAGGTGGTGGACAGCAAGTGTCTTTATTAAATATTATGATGGATTTGAAAAAGTGTTGTAATCACCCATATCTATTTCCTTTGGCTTCTCAAGAAGCACCAACAACTATCAATGGAAGTTATGAAATCGGTGCTCTTACTAGAGCAGCTGGAAAGCTAGTTTTATTATCAAGGATGCTTAGAAAACTTCATGAAACAAATCACAGGTATTTAATAAAATTAATTATCTTTGTAAAGTTAAATTTAAAAGTATATAAAGTTTAAATTTGTCAAAAGCCTAATTGATATATTTTTATGTATAGTATTAAAAATGAATAGAATGCAGCAGAAAAATTTCCTAAATTTGTGAACTTAAAAATATCAAACCAAGTCAATTATTAAAAGAAATGTTATATTTATTAATTTTACATATAAACCATTTTATTTTAACTATTTTTAAAAATTACTTCGCTTTAGTGGCAACCTTTATTTTCAATACATTTATTGAGCCTTTTTTGGTAATTTTCTATGACCCTACTGATCATTTCAGTAGAAAAAACAACAATTTTCTGGATTATTACTCCTTTAGGGCTTCTACAGTTTGAGGAAGATGTTTAGTGTACACTTGACTTTTAAGATAGCCTTAAAGGAACAAATTGCATCTGCTCAAATCTGGTGAATATGATGGTCATCTAATGAAATAATGTAAAGAGATATTACATCCAAGAAACATTTCTCGCAGAATACTGAGTGATAAGCTATGTGTGCGGTTGCACAATATTTTTAAATAGGTTTCCCAATCTCTTTCTCTTAATTCCTGTAAGATCAATTTTTGTTAGGATGCATTTTTAAATTTTTTTGCAAAATTCTCCAAACATTACTTTGTATAACTATAGGGCAGCTGCTTGTGTCCATGCAGAATGCTGCAAAGATTGATTTACTATAGCTTTCACAGCAGCCATGTTTTCCAGTCCTGTTAAGATCTAGGTCGACCAATGGGTTTAATTTTTATTGCAGAACCTATTTGTTTAAAATTTAAAACATAGGCTCTATTAATATTTATACTATTTTTATTAATACATTTGTAGACAACAAATGCACTATGTTCTGTCCAAGCCGTGATATTAATTACAAATTATATAAATAAAACGGTCTGTTGATGAAAGTCCCATTCGCTTATGTTAATCTGAATCTAAATTACAACCTTATTGAACTAGGGACAAGATATTTTTGCAGCATTCTATATATATATATATATATATGTTTTATAAATATGACTTCTATCTTATCTAATAAATTCATTATTCTGAAATGCAATTAATTATAAACAGCTCATTTATAAGCAAATTTTTTTTTTTTTTTAAGAATATATTATAATTAAATTTAAAATTCTTTTAGAGTTTTAATATTTTCTCAAATGACGAAAATGTTGGATATTCTTGAAGATTATCTTGAAGGAGAAGGTTATAAATATGAAAGAATTGATGGTTCTATAACAGGTAATCAAAGACAGGAAGCCATCGACAGATTCAATGCTCCTGGTGCTCAACAGTTCGTGTTTTTACTCTCAACAAGGTACTTTAGGAAACTATATTGTTTTCATATTAATGATGCACTTAATAAATGTTAAATGTTATGTATAAACATTCTTACTAATAGAGTTTAAAATATTAATTAAATTAATAGTATAATAATTATTATTTATTTTTAATGAGCATATGTTTCTTAAGTAGTAGTTATTTATATATTGTGAATTTCTCCTTTTTAAGGGCCGGTGGTTTGGGTATTAATTTAGCAACTGCTGATACAGTAATTATCTATGATTCTGATTGGAATCCTCACAATGATATACAAGCTTTTTCAAGAGCTCATCGTATTGGTCAAGCTAATAAGGTAACAATTTATTTTAAACTCATATATCTGAGTTTTAATTATCATGTTATACTAATATTATTTAAATTTTAAATAAATATATATATATATATATATATTTATAGGTTATGATATATCGTTTTGTCACAAGAAATTCAGTTGAAGAAAGAGTTACTCAAGTAGCCAAAAGAAAAATGATGTTAACTCACTTAGTTGTTAGACCAGGTATGGGAGGAAAACAAACCAATTTTACAAAACAGGAGTTAGATGATATATTACGATTTGGGACTGAAGAACTGTTTAAAGAAGAAGAGGTATAAAATATTGATTTATTATTAAAATGATTCAAAATCACAGTTATAGCCCAGAATAAGATAGAAAAAAGAAAGATATTGACACAAGATGTATAATTTTATGAATAACTTGTCGATCGTTCTATAGAATTAACTAAATAACCAAATGACTTAAAATAACCACCACTGATTAATTAGTATTCTATATTGATGGTATTTTATTAAATATCTGTTTATCTAATCAGTAGAATTTTAAATGTTGTCAAAACTTTTTAAAAAACATGAAATTCTTCAATATTTTTTTAATTAAAAATGTGCAATATTTAACAATTTGAAAACTGGTTTGAAAATTAAATACTTAATAATTAACTAGTTGTTATTTGTAGTTAATAAAAAAAAACATAACCAAAAGTTGCTTAAAAATATTAAATTTGATGTATCAGGTATTTCAATAACATTATCTGAAGTATCCATATATTTATACAAATTTTGATTAAACTGTAAAAATTATTTAGTTGTCTATATGGATTTATTATAGAAAATTATAATGTCTAGTGGATACTTATATTAGCATTATATACATATTGTAAAAATATTTTCAACTTTGATAATAGTTAAAAAGTGAATACATTTTTTTTGTATTTTTGTAACAGTTAATTTAATCAGTCTGATACATGTGTTTAATAATTTAGGAAACATTGAATTTCTTGGTCGGATAACATCAGAAAAAATAAATAAAAAATGTACAATTTAATCATTTATAAACATTTAAAATTGTTTATTATTTTGGTTTAGTTATGTATAGTATAACTTGTTTTTTTAAATAGCAACGCCTATTTTGAACATCATATTCAAATAAGTTTATTTTTTCAAAGTTATTTTGACGTATCAACTATGGTTATAAATTTATTATTGACTGAAAAAGAGCCATTTCAATTTTAATCAATACATTTTTATTATTAATTAAAATGCATAAAACCATTTATAAGATTTGGAACTTCATATATTCTTGTCAAGTTGTAACTTATATTAGATTGAATCCACAATCTTTGGTTAGACCGTTATAATCAATTTTTTATCAAATAATTTATGTACAATATTATGTTAATCTTGTTTATAGCACTTAAAAAAAAAAAAACCTAAAAAAATGCAAGTAGAAACCAATAATAATTAATTATAAATGGTATTATGCATTTGATTGAATCATAAAAGTGTATTATTTTTTAAAACACAATAAAATGGCTTTTATTCAGTCAATCCTTAATTTAGAAACATTATTGATGTATCAAAATGACTTTAAAAAAGGTATTGTTCTTATTATAAACATACCCAAATGATAAAAAATTTGAAATGTGTATTTATATACTATTAGATTAAAAAAATAATTTGATTTATTCCAATGTTATCTAGTCCGGAAATTAAATATTTCCTAAATTGAAGAATACGTGGTATCTTTAGAATTAGATACTGATTCTCCTGTCCTTTTCGCTTGAAATTAATTTTTTAAATCAATTATACATTGATTTTAAATTGATTAAAACAATTAAACTATATTTATCACCTGACCTTTCAGGGGCATGACAAGAATCTTTTTTGGGAGAGGGTTAATAATTTTCACTTGTTAGGGGAATACAGTAGTCAATATATATCTGTAATCTTATATGTGGCTGCAATTGCTTATGTGAAAAAATAACCTCGGTGGAAATTTAATTTAAATTTTATTGAATTTTGAAATAAATGTTAACTTTTGAACCCCCCTCCCCTGCCCGACTGTTGTATTTAATTTTTTTTTTTTTATCAACTTAAGAAGTATCTTTGTTGATGTATTTCATGCATATTCACCTACGTTAATTATATAAATTTAATGTTCTAGGGTAAAGAAGAAGAAGCTATTCATTATGATGACAAAGCTGTCGAAGAGTTATTAGATCGTTCTAAAATTGGTATCGAACAAAAAGAAAATTGGTCAAATGAGTATTTGTCATCCTTTAAAGTTGCTAGTTACGTTACTAAAGAAGAAGATGAAGAAGAAGAAGCCAATACAGAAGTTATTAAGCAAGAAGCTGAGAATACTGATCCGGCATATTGGGTAAAATTACTTCGTCACCATTATGAGCAACACCAAGAAGATATTTCCCGAACATTGGGTAAAGGGAAACGAGTTAGAAAACAAGTAAATTATATTTACTAAAATTATTTTATAAGCTATTATTTTTTTATTTTTATCAATTGTACATTTTAGGTTAATTACAATGATGGAGGTGGCGTAGTAGACTCTACTCGAGAAGATACTACTTGGCAAGAACACTTGTCTGATTACAACTCAGATATTTCTGTTCCATCAGGTATGATTTCCAAAATTCAAAAAATTCTTTTTGTTTCTGATATTTTCTAATTTAAAGATGATGATAAAGAAGATGACGACTTTGATGAAAAAGATGGAGAAGTTAAGAAACTTAAACGTAAGCCTGAAAGAAAAGAAGATAGAGATCGACCTTTGCCTCCTCTTTTAGCTAGAGTTGGTGGAAACATTGAGGTTAGTTAAAATTATAAAAACAAAATTAAATTAAAAATCCAAAATTAGGTAATGCAGAACAAACATTTGAAGTTTTAAAATGTTTTGTTTATCTTTTTGGTATAATAAAAGAAAGAAAATTAGAATAATCGCACTTTAAGTATTTTGTGCATTTATTAAAGGCTTTTTTCAACATTACATTTTTTATTATAATAAATATATAAGTGATACATTTTATTTTTGGTTTTTAGATATATTTAAAATATTTAATTATATTGTTTGTTATATAATGCTTAAACTATTCCTTAGGTACTTGGATTTAATGCTCGTCAAAGGAAGGCTTTTTTAAACGCAATTATGAGATATGGAATGCCACCTCAAGATGCTTTTAACTCTCAATGGTAATATTCAGTTTTAATATAATTTTGAAAATGTTAAATATTGTACAATTTTTTTATTTTATAAAACATGCAATCAGGCTTGTAAGAGATTTGAGGGGTAAATCAGAAAAAAATTTCAAAGCATATGTTTCATTATTCATGCGTCATTTATGTGAACCTGGTGCTGATAATTCTGAAAATTTTGCTGATGGTGTTCCGCGTGAAGGTTTAAGTCGACAACATGTACTCACTAGAATTGGTGTGATGTCCCTTATACGTAAGAAGGTAAGTTATATAATTATTATATCAACATTGTTTAAAGTTAATTAAATATTTTAAATTGAAATTGTAGGTTCAAGAATTTGAAGAAATTAATGGTTTCTACAGTATGCCGGAGCTTATTCGTAAACCCATACAAACTATCAAAGCAGCTGATACGTCTACTAGTTCTACACCATTACCACGTTCAGAAGCTTCAACGCCTACTACTACTGTATCTGAAAAAGTTGAAGTTGAAACTGAAACTAAATCTTTGGTGAGTAAGAGATATTTTATATTAAAATAGTTTTTGAATTTTTAAAAGTAATCCATGATTATTTGTGTATTATTAATTTTAAGGATACTGATGAAAAATTAAAAACGACATTAGTAACTCCTGAGATTAAGTCTGATGAAGTAACATTAGAAGAAGGTACTCCTGTTGCAATTAAAACTGAAAATGAATTATCTGCTAAAGCTGAGACTAAAGAAGAATCAAATGTAAGTGCATATTAATGAAATTTTATTTAGTATTTATCAGATGATGACATTTTTTTTTTTTGCAATGAGTATTCATGATAAATTTGCTGCTAGATAGTATCTGATATGATAAATACTAATAATTAAAAGTAATATTATTGTATCATAATACATTTTTTACTTTTTGATATACACTTTTTTGAAACTAGGAATGTATATTTTTAAATTCAAAAATAATAACAAAATTTGTACATGATGTTTGCTATGAATTTTATATTATATATGAATTTGCTGCTAGATAGTATCTGATTAATGTTTATTTCAGGGCATTTGCTTCAATATTTAATTTAAAAAATAGTTATATACTAATTTACTATTAAGTATTAACCTTATAATTATTAAATATTTTTATAATGAAATGTTATGAGATATTAGAAGTTAATAATAAAATAGTCTATACCAGCAGTCCTTACCAGGATTATAAAAAGAGCCAAATTTAATTTTTTTTTTTTAATTACTTGCAGGCCGCATACATTTTTAATGATATTTAAAAAAAATAAAAATTTTATATATATGTACTAGCTGATCCTGTGCACTTCGTTGCTCGTTAAATGTACCAACTCTATATGACTCAAACTTTGTTCAATTCGTTATTTAATATTCGGTGGATGATGTTCTAGATTTATTTTAAGTTTTCTGTTGCCCGGAATAAAAATTCTGAATCGCAGCAGTATATTATCAGGTAGATCGCGAACCTAGTGCTGTAGAATTGTATTGTTGACCATTTACATTAGCATTTCGAACTATTACTGTTGCTCCGAACGATGTCATTTAAAAACATGAATTGAATGTTCTAATTGACTTTAGGAACACGTTAGAATCTAGATCTGTGCTGATAAGTAAACCGTTCAATGGTTCAGGTGGTATTTCAATTTCAGGTAGTTACACCTTTCCCAACTGGCTCATTTTTGAATTTGAGAGCATGGCAGTATTGGCGTTCCTTGTCCATAGCACCAATTACTACTTTTGAATGAGCATAATATTCAATATCGGGCTCATACTAGAATGCTAGAGGCAAGAATGAATCAGATATAAATTCTCGATGTACCTGTTGGCGTTGTTGGTCATTTGCTCTGCGTGAGTCAACTACAAATCGACGCGCATGTCTTTGCTCAAATTGACGTTCATTCCGTTCTGCACGTGCCTCTTGTGATTGAGATTCACGCAATTGCGCCATACTCACACAAATATTCGCACTATCGGATTGGCATTGTTCATCTGTTCTTTGCGCTCTTCTATTTCTCATGTTTGTAGCTGCATTTGTTCTATGACAAAAATTGACATTCTGGCGTCTTGGCATTTTTAATGACACAAACAAATAGAAAATATTCAAAATACTTATTTATGTTTTTTTTTATTGTTTATTTTTGGTTACCTTGTAACGTCGAGTAATTCATTATATTAATTTTATATATTACCAATGGCAACCACTTATAAATAAATATTATTCTCAAATCTTATAACCCCCATAGCAACCATTTATAAACAAAAATTTCTATCATAAATCTCAAAATCTTTGTATGAGCCACCCTTTAAAATAAAAATAGGGGTGTGAAAATTAGTTTACATCACTCTCTGTGATCTACTTAATATACACAACAAATTTCATGAAAATCGGTTCAGCCGTTTCGGAGGAGTTTGGTAACAAACATTGTGACACGAGATTTTTATATATTAGATATATCTGTATGTGTGTGTGTGTGTGTGTATATATATATATACAATTTAATTTTAGTATGGGCCGCACTACATTTGTCAAAAGCCTGTGTAATGAGGACCACTGGTCTATAGATACCAATGAGTAAAGTCATATTTATCATTAGGCAAGATAGGCAAATATCTAGGGTCCCATTATTTTAAAGGGCCTTATATTTTTATGAACCTTTTTTTTAGAATAAAATATCACTTTTATAAATTTAATGTAAGCAAAATATAATATTCTAAAAAAAATAATAATAATTAATTAATTTCAATGTATAATGCACCATTTTTTTATTTAACCTAAAGGCCTTAAAATTTATAAATCAGGCCCTGACCATTGGTATTCAGGTTGTTAATTATATATTAACTAATCAGATATGATGACATTTTTTTGCAATGAATTTTATTGATATATTTGCTGCTAGATAGTATCTGATCTGATTATTATTTTAATTATTCTTTAAAATTAATATTTTAATGTAATTTATAAATATATATATATATATATTTTTAGGTTATTTGTAAAGAAGAACATGGAGCACTAGATCTTCAAAAAGAAAAACCACAAGAGGAAAAGGCAACAGAGAAAGAAAATACTCAAGAAAATACTACTGTTGATATTAAAACAGAAGTGCTTGATACACCAACAGAACAAAAAGAAACTAATTTAATAGGAACATCTGAAAGTGAAAAGAAAGAAGAAGAAAAAGGATCTGAACCATCTACAACAGAAAATAAAGAAGTATAATTGTGAAAATTTAATTATTTAGTCATACTAATATTATATTCATCAATAATAGAATGATAACTTATAATATTTATGTATATTTAGACAATACATTAACCAACTCACTAAAGCCTATAGCTGTGATTGTTGATTTTTTCTGACATAATTTTTTATTGCATTTTAGGAAGAAAAGAAATCTGCTGAAGCTACCGCAAAATCATTGCAAGCAGATGATGAAGCGAAAAAAAAATTATTAGAAGAAGCAGAAAGAGCTAAAATAGCTGCTGGTATTGGATCAGAAAATGATAAAGAAGATAAGATTACTAGGAAGTTTATGTTTAATATTGCTGATGGTGGTTTTACTGAACTTCATACGTTGTGGGTAAATGAAGAAAAAGCTGCAGTCCCTGGACGTGAATATGAAATCTGGCACAGAAGGTAAAATATTTTTATTTTTATTAAAATAGTCTCAAAATTATGTTTTATTTAATAAATTATCTTTTTTTTAAGGCATGATTATTGGTTATTGGCGGGTATTGTAACACACGGCTATGGTCGTTGGCAAGACATTCAAAATGATATTCGGTTTGCTATTATCAATGAACCATTTAAAATGGATGTAGGCAAAGGAAACTTCTTAGAAATTAAGAACAAATTTTTGGCGAGAAGATTTAAACTATTAGAACAAGCACTGGTAATTGAGGAACAACTTAGACGAGCTGCTTATTTGAACCTTACACAAGATCCAAATCATCCAGCCATGTCATTGAATGCTAGGTTTGCTGAAGTAGAGTGCTTAGCTGAATCACATCAACACTTGTCCAAGGAAAGTCTAGCAGGGAATAAGCCTGCTAATGCTGTTCTTCATAAAGTATAGTTATTTATTTTAAATATTTTATTCTATAACTAATATTTTTTACTTAATTATAGGTTTTAAACCAGCTTGAAGAACTTTTGTCAGATATGAAGTCTGATGTTAGCAGATTGCCTGCAACATTAGCTCGTATTCCACCAGTTGCCCAAAGACTTCAAATGTCTGAAAGATCAATATTATCACGTTTGGCTGCTACTACATCTTCAGCCACTTCTACTACCCAGCAACAACCTGGAGGTAAATTTTATTTTTCATTTAAAAGTGAAATAATATTTTACCACATAAGATAAATTACTTTTTTTATAGTTGGAACAATAAGCAATCAATATCCTAATGGTTTTCAAAATGGACAGTTAAATGGTGCATTTGGCAATACAAATTTCACTAACTTCAGACCCCAGTATTCAGTTCCTGGGCAACAAACATCATCATCTAGCACTGCATAAGTTACATTTCATATTCATCAAAAACTTTTTTTATTATTTCATTTCTAGATCTCTATATCTAAAACAGAAAAAAATTATTTTAACCATATTTGTATACTCTTATTTGAGTTTATATGATGAGTCCTGTAACCGATTGTATTTCATATACTTATTTTATACTACAAAGGTTGAGTTTCTATTGGATACCACTGTAAAAATTAATAAGAAATGTACTTTTTTTTCCAGGCAATTAGTGACCAATTAATTTTGCATTGTGTACACAGTGTCTAAAAGTCTTAAATACTGTACATAAATTTTATTATCAATAAATTGGAAAATTACATTAGCTTAAAATTTAAATGTATTTACTTAATAATTTTTTTATAATATTTAATTTATTATTATTTTTTTTTTTTTAATTTTTTTTTTTTTTTAAGGGTTTTAGATTGTAATATAAGGAATTTTTTTCATTACATATATGATGATACTTAAGTAAAACAATAAAACAGCTGGATGTGTCAGAAGTACACTGCAGTCTTGAATATTTCAATTGTCTTGATTTTTATTTTATTAATTGTTAAGAGATAAAATCTGTTTTGATCTGAGATTGTGTTTACTATCATAAACAATAGTAATCATAATTTGTTTTTACCTAAGATTTCACTACACTTAAAGTACTCATATCTATTCATTTCCACAAGAAATTGAATGTGTACTGTGATGTATATATTTTATTTGTATAAATCTAATAATATATTTATTTAGGTACATGTTACATGCCCAACCAACTGCCCATCTCATACAAATTGCCACTCAGGTATTCCATTTTTTTCATCACCTTGCTACCAAACCATTTAACAAAAATATAAATAATGTTGAAAAATTATCTATTGACCACTCTCCAGTTCTACTCTACTTAGACACTTGGACATAATATATTGTACCAATATATCACAATAACACAAGAAATAATGTAAAATTTGTACTGTCATATAGCCTCAGCCCACTTGTCTTCTAATACATTATTTTATGTACCTATGAAAACTAAGGATGATCAGAAGCGGATTTTTCTTTAGGCATCGTCGACAGCTGCCTAGGGCAGCAAAATTTGGGAGTGACAAATTTTGTAGTAATTTATTAAAAAACATCAAACTTATCATAAATTGGAAAACTAATTAAATTCAAATGGATGTCCACCAATTTTGTCTATATATTTAATATTAAGAGTAGGTATTTTGGAGGGGTATTGTAACTTGTTCACCTATTATAGGGGCGGCAAATTTTTGGTGTCTATAGCCGAAAAAAGATAAATCTGCTTTTGAGGATGATCAAATAATAATATAATAATTATTATAATATCTTACAATGAAATGGTTAGGTATAGGTATGCTTATGTATGGAATATTAATATTGTAATAGGTGAGTATGGAACTCTTTAAAGTGTTTAAAAAACTTTAAAAGGTAATTTCCATTCACTCAATTCTCATTCAAAATGAATATTCATTTTTAACTTTGATTTTTTCATCGAAAAATTACGTTGATGTACTTTTCAGTACCTATCTATAACAATTATTAACTAATAATTAATTACACGTTAATATATGATATTTCCTATATATTTATGTATTAACGTGTAATAAAAACGTAAAGGCAAATAATTCTAGTGTAGTTTCAAAGGTGTTTTCAAAAATGTAAGAAAACAAGCAGTACCTATGGTGGAGGGGGGGTGTATTTCGGTCTCGCAGTGCCCGCATATTATACACCACGAATATCACTTTATCCATAAATAATCTCATAATAATATTTACATCTGAAAATGGTTATTTATTGTTATTATAGACGAAAATCAAGACTGTACCATAGACCTTAAAGTTTATAGAACTATATAAAAATAAAATGAATTCGTGGGGCCCCAAAAAAATTATGCACCGTGCCCAAAAATCTGTCAAGTTGGCGTTGGAAGAAAGTTGCCGTTGATTAGATGTATGTAGGTATAACCAGGGGCAGATTTAACAATTTTCCGCCCCTATGCCAAATTAAATTTGCCGCCCCTATCTAAAAAAAACTTACTACCTCTTTAATAAAATATCCTCAAATAAATTAATTTTTTCAATACCATGTATTACGAGACATTTCTTAAACAATAAGATATAATACAATACTATCGTCGTTGTCGTAGACGAGTTCCTGGGAAAATATAAATATTATTTTGCTAAAAATAAACAAATACAAAATCCACAATTTCAAGATTTTGAAGTGATAAATACAATTTTAAAAATTATGTACCTAATTTTACAAAATTAAAATAAATTTTCAACATAATTTTGCCTTCCTATGCGGCCGCATAGTTTGCAGTGCCTTAAATCGGCCCCTGGGTATAACTCGGTTTAAGGTGAGTTGTAAATAGTTTCATATTATTTTCTTAAGATATATGAAAACATTATTTAAGACGGAGAAATCTGAATTCCCTTACGTCATTTATGCGCATTTGAATAGATTATACAGTTGATTCTATAAATGGTAAATACCATGGGGTGATAATTTTCAAACCAGATTTATTTTGTGAAAAAACGGGACATTTTAAATCATTATTTTTTTTATTGATTGAAACGATTAAATATACAATCTATAATGTTTTTTACAATACGCGATTTTGATGAATTATGAACAAGACGTGGTGGCGTGTGAAAAGGAGGTGGTGTCCCGTGATATTACTTTAGAAAGAAATTAGAATTTATTTAGAGCAGGTCACGTGGCTAATTTCGTTTTTTCCGACGGGTTTGGTTATTAAGGAGGAGAAATTAGCGATGAGAGTATTAGGATGGTTAAAGGTATTTTTATCAATTTTTTTGTAGAGGCTAGATGTCGGAGTGGGGAAGGTTGGAATTTTAAGATTGTTGTGAAGCGTGAGATTACTGACGTACCTACCATGAAAAATTTGTAAGAAGTCGGAGGTTTATAGATTGGAAAGCTTAGAGTTTGTTTAGATTGGATTTTTTTGTTGTTCCCCACAGTTGAACGAATACCATAAGTCAGGGGTCGGCAACCTTTTTAATCGGGTCATATTTTTTTTCAATTTTTCAAGGGCCGCATTAATAAAAAAAAGTTATACATATGATATAGTACTAATAATTTTATTCCTATTATACTTAGTTATTTGATATGGTAATATAAGTATTAGAATAGATTAGATTACGACCTAAATTATGTTCTCCCTCATACTTTATCTAACTCTAAAAAAGTCATGATTCGATTTTATTTATTAGAATTTAAGATATAAAATTAAAATTTTAAACATGAAATATATTTGGAAGGCCGCAGAAAAAATTTTCGAGGGCCACATGCGGGTCAAATGATTTGCTTATTTATGAAAATTGTATTATCCAGAGAGAGATTAGAACGGGAAAATATTCTACGTTTGTTAAGTTTTAGGTTAAGAGAGGATCTTTTGTTTTTTTATATGTGTAGCCCAAGTGAGTCTTTTAAATATATGTAGTCCAAGATATTTGACCGAATTTTGTGCTTGGAATATTTTATTGGTTTATTTTTATTGGTTGGGTGTTTTTTTAGCTGAGAGGAAAAGTTATGGGTGTTGATTTGCTTCCCATAATATTGCTTAAATATTAATATCGTTTAAATAATATATAATACAATCTAATACAATAAATAAATATTGTATATTATGTGCGATCCCAGAGATGTGACTGTCAAGCGACCAGCACTGTCGGTCGCACGTGTCGTCCGTCGCTTGCGTCCAAGCCTCCACGACAGTTGCGGCCACACTGTTTTTACGCGATTCCTATGGACTGGTTTCCAATGAACGATTACGGGTTTGCGACTATGAATGGGCCGCTTAGGGCCAGCGCACACTGAAAGAGCAAAAATGCTCCGAGCTGTTTGGACATAATTAGAACACGAGTAAAGTAATTGATGCGCGCACACTTATCAGTCAACATCAACACACGACAAGACAAAACAAAGCATGATCGGTCTTGTTCGGTCTGGTTCTATTTTTTCTCCGAGCAAAATATGAAAATGTTATGTAATTGTATAAATTTGTTTACTCATACAAATAGCTTACAACAGAACACTCGTTATTTTGGTGTCACTCGCAGATTTTTATGATTTTATTCTTAATACTATACTTCATAAATATTTCATAATTATTTTAAAATGGGATGCGATCCAGAGAAATTGATCAATCTTGTTTTTTTAAGAAAATCTATTTACGATTTTACCGATAAAGAGCTTAGCAATAGAATCACCCAAGACAGATTATGGAACGATTATTTTCATTTATTTCATTATTTAACAAAAATTGCCACAAAAGCGGTATAACAACATCATCTTCATCAGAACTCATCTTGACGACTGGTGTATAAAACAAAAAACGAATCGGAAATTATTTTGTCTTGTTCGGTTTTGTTTTGTCAGTATGAATGAAATTTGTTCGGAGCCGTTTGGAACAAAATGTTTCGACTAGCCCGGAACAGTTTTGCTCTATCAGTGTGCGCCCGGCCTTAGACACGTGGCTTTGCTCAGTCGAACGCAGTGTCAGTGATGTTCCCTAGCGGCTTTTGCTATTAATTTCTTTTTTATACCATGACCAAATCACAAAACTTTTCCAAAGTCGTATATTTTTGCCTGATCAAGAAAATATATTAATTAAAGAAGTACGTCATAATTCTGTAACTATGCGGCTGGTTGGTTTAGTTAGTTTAAACTCAACCAAAGTATAATAAATAGTCGAATTTATTGACGATTGACCCAAAAAAAAAAACTCGCGACATTTTGTTTCGTTATTTAATAAATGTCTTTCGATATATATAAAAAAAAAACAGTTATAAGATTTTCTCGTAAAGTCGTCAGCCATTTTTTTGGATTTTTTCCTCCAATAAAACGTAAACAATTTTATTGTTATTAACAATGTTCGTATCGACCATATTGAATACTAATACAAACAACACATAGGATTTATAGGTCTCTACTATTTTTTTTTTATATAGGTTAATACTACGAATTACAATATAATGGTCGAATCGGTCGAGAAATTGATGAAATGACTGAAACACCGTCTCGATCCTTATAGATGGGAGGTAAAAATTAATTTTGAAGGGAACCGCCATAATAATGGTATTTATATGGAATCCGAAAGATTAGTCTTATTCACCAGGTGACATATTAAAGGTCAATTCCCATTAATCCGAAAAAATATTATCTTATTGATTTTATACCTGACAATTCACACTTATCCTGACCGGGCTTAGACCGAGCGTCCGTGCCGGATCCTGGCTGTAAACAATTTACTTTCAGTGTTCCCGGACGGGTCTGCCAAATAATCTTCGCGACAAGTGTAAACTACTAAATTGTAAATTAAATATTAAAAATTGTAAAATCGGATGGAAACCTGAAAGCGTAAACGTCTTCCGAGTAGATTTTGAGAGGTAATTTTGTGTTACGGACTCGGTTCGGACTAGTGGGAATGGATCGTAATACGTTATTCATACGTAAATTTGTGTGGTACGTCGTAAATTGACGGCGTTTTCGATTAAATATTTAAATTATGGCATAAAAACATTATACTTTAGGTGAATTATTGGACAACGCTTTTCATTCATAAACGTATGAGATTATAAAACTAAAAGCCTATTCATTTAACAATCGAATATAAAGACGAAAAATGTACTCGTAAATTTCAAAGTAGTTGGTATAATAAATTAACTTGGCTTAGTGTATGTGATAAACTTTGTACTTTTATATGTATCTAATTTAACATAATATTGAATAAGAAACTATTAATTTTCTTAGTAGTTAAATTCATAAATTCACTCAATAATTATACGCATAAATTATATACACTATCCATAAATTGTATTCGCTCATTGCTACTGTTCATAATTATTCTAAACTTTCAATCACAAAATACATATGATTTCAGTTGATATCTTCTCAGTTATTTTTCCAATTTTTGATCCAATTCTTATAGGATACTACTTATAACCATAGGCGCCGAGTTCACGGGGGCAACGAGGGCAACCGCCCCCGTACTTTGATTTTAAAAGGAACATTCCTCCCGTACTTCAATTATAATATTAAGGTAAAACGAAAAAATAGTATTTTGCTTTTGGCTATTTGCCCACGTGCTAAAATCTAAAAGTCATCCCCTATGCTTATAACCAGAGCTCGGGAATTTTAGCACTTAAAATCATTAAAATAAACACTTTAAAAATCACTTAAAAACATCATTATAAGCACTCAAATAAGTATTTAAAAAATTAAAATTTAAAAAAAAATATTTAATTAAAAAAAAAGATCTAAAATAGCAAAAATTTCTAAATTTTCTTTTTACATGAACACGATAAGGTACTAGACATATTTTGAAACTGTGTTGAATATAAAATTAAAGATAAAAAAAAATATTAAAACAAAAAAATGTAGTTATATAATAATTTTTTAATCTAAAAATCAAACATAAATAAATCTTTATATTATAAAAAAAGTTTAACTTTGACTTTCGAGACATTTTGCCTTATTGTTCATGGATTTTCCGAGGCATTTTGTGAAAAATAAAATGTAAACGATATTTATAAATAGTTAAAAAAAATCTGGGGGTGGTCAGTGGCCTACGTTATTGTTTATGTTTAAGCAGAGATTTATAAAAAAAAGCAAAAATAATCAGAAAACAGGAAATATGCAATTTTTTTAAAAATTCGTAGAAAAAAGCAAAAAAGAGCACTTTCAAATTTCATATTTAAACATGTTATAACATGATATACACATCCATAACTCTCTGCTACATTTTATGTCAAACAATAAAAATAAGTAAATGCTATAAGTCCCGAGCCTTGCTTATAGCTGTTAATACCTTATTTATCTCAAATAGTGATTGATTATAAAAAAAAAAATAAAAAAAAAACAGAATTGTTAAACCAACATACTCCTGTTTTATTTAGAACATAAAATTATATAAAACTAACAACTATTTAAATATTTGAAGGTTCTACAGTAATTTAAATCCATCATACAGATAAATCAATCTACTTCGTATTACTGTTTAATAATAATATTTTGCAGTCACAAAAACGAAATAGTTTAATTCAATTTAATGTATAATTTATAATTATATAATTACATTTGTTAACATTATTGACCAAAACATTTTTAATTAAATCAAAATCGAGCTTTAATATGTTTCACTAGATGCTCTAATTAAATTAATTATTTAATTCGAATAATTCTCATACACTTCTATGTTCAAATTTATCTTACAAAGTTAGTATTAAGTGAAGGTTATTATGGTAAATCTTTAGTGAAGATAAATGTATGTAATATCATGGTAATATGTAAAAGGCTGTATGAGTAAAAGTCACGTGAATATTATACAGTGTATTTATATTTATACCTACTCTATATACGTATTAGTTAATTAATCAGGTGAATAAAAGTATTGCTATAAAAATAATTTAAACATTTAATAACATTATACAGTTAAATATTATATCGATGAAAAATAACAGCTATATTCAGACTGGAAATTTGATTCTTCGATTTGATTCAAATTTTTATACATGAATTTCTTTACATCCGCTTGTCTAAAATATTTGATTGTCTGTTAGAGTTAAATACCTAATAAATAGTCATTAATTTGTGTTGTTATTTTCTGTTAAATATTAAATATATTTTATTATTTATCTTATATGATTATTTATGTCCCCACAAAAGTGTGTAAACAATGTAATCATAAACGTAAAATAAGTTTAAAATTTAGCTTATGAAATTTGACCTGCAAAATATTGTTTTGTACTATTTATAATGCCATATTTATTAATCATATTTGTTCAAAAATTGTAAGTAAACGATGCATGAATGTTTAAATTTTAAAATAATTATTAATTTACTTTTGATACAAAATAAGATTAATACAGTATTATGTATAATATTTAGGTATTTTGAGCAGAAGTATATTTTTATATAAATAGTGATATTTATTTTTATTTTCATAATATTTTTTGATTCCCAGGTTTATTAAATATTATATATTATTAATAAAAAATGAACGAATACATTTTTCGTAAAATGTATAATGGTTATAATAATTATCGTTCTATAGATAACTCATTTATGTTACTGTCAACATCGGAAATATTTTAGATTCTGAACGGAGTGAAGAATGTATTGATTTTACAATGATGTGTTTTTTTTTTTTTTTTTGTGTCTGTCGACACGATTTGGGGCCTCGATTGCCTTATGTAGCAACTTTTCTGAAAGAAAAGTGAATCTATTTGGTACTTTGGGGGGTCAAAAGTTAAAAATTTCCAATATTTTTTAAATGCGACGGGAAAAACCATAAAAAAATTTGGGAAAAACGGAAGTTTTTACGCAAAACCAGTTTTCGACATAATCAAATTTTTTATTTTGCTATAACTCAAAAACTAATCGATGTAAATACTTGAAATTTTCACCAAATGTTTAGATTAGCGTTCTCTAAACACCATTAAATTTTCAAAGTATATTGACTTTTATTAGGCTATTTATAGACAATTGAAATTTTCAATTTTTTTAAGTATTTTTTTTTTAAATAACGATAAAATTTTTTTCGCTGCCCAGAAAATCTTGAAAATTTAATACAAGGTTTCTTATAAGTTGTTCCTTAACTGATAAAAAAAAATCTAAAATCGTAAGTCACAACTTTTTTTTATAAGTGCTCAAAGTTCCAATTTATACGAAATATGTAAAAATCACTATAATTTGCAAGTTATTTTGTAGATAAAAATTCATAACATTTTTTCTGTTTATACTTAAGGTTCAAAATTTTAACACTAGGTTATCTATAAGCTACTCTTCTAAAATCTTTAAAAAAATTTCTACCGGAATTAGAGGAAATAATTTTATGACTGTTTGAAATTTAAATATTTACGAAATTGCATAAAATAGCGATTTATTCTCAAACGATTTTAAATATTTTTTATAATTCAAAAAGTATAAGTCGCAGATATTTGAAATTTCTACCAGCTGTTAAGATTGGTATTTCCTTTATGTCATAATTTTTTCAAAATATTATATTGATTTTTAAGCCACTTATAGGCATTTAAAATATTCGATTTTTTTACATTTTTTTTTTATAATCGGTGATAAAAAGAATTTGGCTCGTACAAAATACTTGAAAATTTAAAAGAAGATTCCACAGAAGTAGTTCTTAAAGTCATTCAAAAATTATTAAAATCCATAGGCACAATTTTTTTTTATAAGCGTTTGAACAGCGAATATTGACATAAAATTACATGTAAAATATAATATAATGTATAATATTCTAGACTGACAAAGATATTGGTTTTTTTTTAAAATGCTCTAACTCAAAAATGAAATTTTCACCAAATCTTTATATTGACGTTCTCTATACATGGTTAAGATTTCAAAGTATTTTGACATATTTTGACTTATTTATAGACAATTTAAATTTTCGATTTTTGTTAAATTTTTGTTTTTAAACATCTATAAAATTTAATTGGTTGAGCGAAAACTCTTGAAAATTTTATACTAGGTTTATAATAAGTTAAACTTATCGTAACTAAAAAATATCGGTGATCGGTTAACTCAATTTTTTTTTATAAGCCCTTAATTCTCAAATTTGTATAAAATGTGTAAAAATCACGATAATTTGCAAGTTATTTTGTAGATAAAAATTCATAAAATTTTTTCTGTTCATACTTAAGGTTCAAAATTTTAACACTAGGTTATCTATGAGCTACTCTTCAAAAATTTTTAAAAAAATTTCTACCGGACTAAGAGAAAAAAATTGTATGACTGTTTGAAATTTAAATATTTACGAAACTCCATAAAATAGCGATTTATTCTCAGACGATTTTAAATATTTGTTATAATTCAAAAAGTATAAGTCGCAGATTTTTGAAATTTCTACCAGCTGTTAAGATTGGTATTTCTTTTATGCAATATTTTTTTCAAAATATTATATTGATTTTTAAGCCACTTATAGTCATTTAAAATATTCGATTTTTTTACATTTTATTTTTATAATCGGTGATAAAAAAAATTTGGCTACTACAAAATACTTGAAAATTTAATCGAAGATTCCACAGAAGTAGTTCTTAATGTCATTCAAAAATTATTAAAATCCATAGGCACAATTTTTTTTTATAAGCGTTTGAACATCGAATATTGACATAAAATTACATGTAAAATATAATATAATGTAGAATGTTCTAGACTCACAAACTATATCGCTGTATGCAACTGCCAACCCATCCTAATTGAAAAATATATTTATCGTTTCAAAATAAAATATACTTTTTACAATGTTTATAAATAACAATGTATTATATCCTAGACAAACATATGAACTCCGTTCAGAATCGTTATTCGTATACAATGATATCTATCATTGCATTCAAATTTAACAAATCCATTGTAATAATGACCTATCCTATAAGCGAGGTGCACTCCACCCCTAACTGTACAGCAGATCGAGACCCATCCGGTTCTTTTTAAATTTATATTTTTACGCATAGGTACAATATAGTTAGATCCTTGAATGTTTGATGCTTGTACCGAAAATTAAAATAAATTGTATTTAGTAAAACTCGTTTTGAGTGTGTTGAAATCGACATATTTTCATCGAACCATACGGGTAATTTTTGGATACAGACACAATAAGTACATAATATAGTAACATATTATTGTAAATCGCAGATATAGCGTTACAACTCATCATAAGGTTTATTAGAAATGTGTTGTGTTGCCTTTTTGGTACCAGTTGGTATTTGATTTGTGACCACCCGAGGACAAATAATGTAGTGTTAGAAGGCGCACACGGCGATTACCTGTGATATTTTCAAATCGCACTAGTTCTGACCCAAGATCCCCAGGTATTTTTCGATACACAGCAAACAATGACATGAATACGCTATGTACAATACCGACAACCAACATTGCCAACTGCGTGCGTTTAACTTATCGAGTTTTAAATATAAAATTATGAGTTGTTCTGCAGAATAGTTTAAGTATATAATATTGAACATCCATCCAAGTCTTGATCATTTAAAATATTTAAACGCGATATTTTATACTCAATATAATATTCTATGTATATTAATTTCTTATAATAATCGTGTTTATTATGTACTAATCATAATATTAAATGGTCGAGAACAGAGAGATGAAAAACTTTCATTACACGTGTTCATTGAAAATTGTCAATCATTTAAATACTTATATTTTAAATTTCCTTTTTGTTCACACATAGTTAACTATTGGTCAATTAAAACGACGGGTTTACGGGAACACGAATCAGACATTTTCTTATTAACATGTCAAGTAAAATGTAAGTAGTAAAAATTTGGGTAAAATATAAAATGTTCTACTATCATAGTTATATTCTCTGAAATTGTTCACCCACATGTTATAAAACAAACATTTTTTTATACAATAAATCAATAATATACATTGATAGGTACATATTTAGTAACACATTTTCAAATTTTTAGTATAAGTATTTTGATATTGAACATTCACATTATTGGATTACTATTTATGTACATCATATATAAATTATTCACAATGGTATTGTGTGGTATAATTTTTCGGTAAAATTAAATTAGTAAATAAATAAATATTTCTAATCAAAATTACACGGAACTTTTCGAATGTTTGATATTTAACTAATTTGATTGTAAATAAGACCTTCACAATTGTTCACATTTTTAACTAAATTGTTGAAATTTAAACATACATATTATAGTAATATGTAAATTATATTACAATTTAATAAAAAAATCGTTCAGTTATGTGTTTCTTGAACAGAAACATGTAACATTATTTAATTTTAATAAAGTCTAGTTTTGATCAATACTAATAAAATATATTGTTATATTTCATTAAGATATATATATATATATAGTATACATAATATAAAACAGATATTTTATCAAATATGTAGCAAAAATGTTAAGTTAAAGAACTCATAAACAATAAGTAGTATAATAAAATTCAATGTATTTAGAATTTGCTTTATTTATTTAATAATTCCCGTAGTATCAATACCTATTACAATTATGTATTTGATGCAATACGTATTAAAAATCGTTCTGATTTAATGAGTCTCAAATAAAAATAATTAACCGTATGTTGTTGGATTCTACATATTATGGTATTCAAAAAGTATTGTTAATTGACTAATTAATAATTTTTTATGTTTTGTTTAGGTTATGTATAAATATAATCGATAAATTACATTCTGGCAAAATGCAATTATATTGTGTATAAAATATGAATGATTAAGTATAAATGTATTATATATATAATACTTATAAAAATAATTGAATATTATAAACATAAAAATTAATTTTGTACATTTCACGTGTAAAACCATGTGTTCGATTTCAACGTATTTCAGAAGAATTTTGTGAAATCACCCTAAAAACGACCGTTGTCCTAGCAGGTAGCCATCCCTCCTCGTCCAAGTGACCTTCTATATACAATAAAAAGGTTTCCGTCTCACTTCTAGGGTCAGTATAACATCGTGTTCTGGACTGTAATAGCGAGTGTAAATCACGCGCTAATTTTATAACGCATTTAATCGGCAACTTCGGAATCACAAGGTAATCTCAATTTATACTAAAATATTATCATAATATAAAAGCTGTATAATTTTATTTTTATTTTTGATATTAATTTTATTATTTTCATTATTGTTAATTACTTTATATGTTTATGTTCATATTGTATATGGAATAGTATCTATAAATTCTACATTATATAATATAAATTATTTAAACATTAAGTACTGCTGATATAAACAACTATACCAAGGTGACCATCGACTGTTAGTATAATTCTTAGTAACATAATAGTTTAAAGTTGTGACTAGAATTTATACTACTAATTGATGGATCAATCACACGGCTACTGTATATATATATATATATTACTGTTATGTTTTATTTGACAAAAATTGTAATTTTTTTACCATTAAATTCAACATTAAAAATAATTTTTACTTTCAGAATTATAAAAATGTATAATATAATTCATATAATTTTTAATTTTAATCAATTTTTAAATTTGTGCTTACATTGACACACCTGTACATTACCTGTACTCACACACATGTATTTTATTTCAGATTACCTATGTGCACTTTAGTCTTTAAACTTCTTTAACACGTCATACCTTTTAATTTTTAATTTTTGTAAATGTATATATTAATCATGATTACGTGAAAATTATAATTAATGAATTCGTTCATTAACTATGCAGCTATAATAGTGACGTATCATCCGGGTAGCTAAATATCTTTTGCTAGTGATTAGTGGTAAATGTAACGTATTCTGCTAAAGATGTTTACTACTCCAAGGGTGCATCACATAAACAACGAATTAAATTCAGCCTACAATATATCGCATTAGTTTGTGCAATGTCTTGTCGATCCTAGGAACCGCGGAAATACAGATTTACCAGGAATCGATGATTTACAATACTAATATACTCCAAGTAAATCCATTACCTAGTATCCTGGAATGTGCAAAGACCGTCTACATGCAACTTACAGGGTTTAGTATTCTTTGGGATTTAATAGAGCTGGTTGAAATTTCATGTACCAGCTATATTATATTTCAAAATACTAGACTTTGAAAAACCTACGTATTTGTATTTATTATTTATGGAAAACTCCTATTGGTAACACATACGTCTTTAGTATTTATTTTAGTAACAATCTAAAGATGTTTTTGTTACCTACGGAATTTCATAAGAAAACGTCCATATAATTTTCATTACTTTTTTATTTGTTCACTGTAATTTCAATAGAATATGAATCATTAAGAAAACAGAAATATTACATTTATGCATTAAAAATATTTTTTAGTTACTACTCTAATATGGATATGCATAGGTGCAATTTGGGAGAGACTTGGGTGTGCTTAGCACCCCCAGTTTAAAAATTAGCACTCCTAAATGTTTCAAATTTAATTTGATATTTTCTATTTAAATATTCATTAATCATTATTTATAGAAAATTGAGTTTTTATTGTATTATTTATATTTTATAATTCAAGAACTGATCATGTAATAAAACATTTAAATTTATAAATATTTATTAAATATTTTAGTAATTGTTGAATTGTACGGACTGCAGGTGTCCATAACAATAAAGAAACATAAAAAATATAGTTCAGCAACCTTAATAAATTCACTGAAGTTGCGCCCCTGTGTATTCGTGTTATACGTTGGTATTCAAATAAACATGTTTTAATTATATTTAGGAACATTAGTTATGGAATTTTGTTTGTTATAAGAAAAATACTAAAGAATTCAATGATAAAAATTATTAAAATTAGAAATAAAATATTATTTACTCATATTAATAAATGAAATTTGATAATGTTTTTAAAAATAATAAACAACTTATCATACTTAAAATACTATAATATTAAAAATAGAAGTGTCCATACTCTATGTCGTTAACGAAATATAAATATTTTGAATAATATAGTTTAATTTCAATGTGGTATTTTAAAAAAACTTTTAAAAAAATACTCATGAAAAATATTATTATATAGACCATAATATGGTAATATATTATATTCATAATATATTATGATCAGTTTATTTTGAAATTAATTTTTTGAAAAACTTTATAAGACTTGTTCACATAGATAGCCTACTAAAAAGCCCAATAAGTGAATGTAAATTTTTCGGCAATTATTTGATAGTTTTCTTGAATAGTTACTCAGAAAAGAACCAATTAAATTATTTTAAATAATTATCTAATCAAAACAGTGGCACCGGGATCTTAAATAAATGGTGACTCAAATCATTTTAGTTTAGAACCTATCATCCACTCACTCAATAGTTAATGAATAGGTAATAAGATAGTAAAAAAAAGTTATTTAATAAATAAGGTATTAACAACGAAAATGTATTCAAAAAAATTATATTTAGAAATCAAATTAAAAGCACAATAATAATAACATCTCTTGTTTTACTTTTTAGAAAAATAATTTATTTTAGAAACAATCGGTAATGAAGGCAAATTAATTTGTTTGTTAGATTTTAAAAATGAATGATAACATGCGGAACGAGCACTTGTAGTTATAATTGGTTGAAAATTGATTTTAACAATATTTAAATGTGAATACACTCATAGCTGTAACCGTCGTACAAATTTAAATTTCTACTTAAAACATCAGCTTTTTTTATTTGGGTAAAATTATCAAATAGTATATTTAAATAAAATACGAAATAAGATGTTGAACATCATAAAAGTATAATAATAAGCAAGGTTGGGCATTAATGAGTTAAAAAGTTAATTTAATTTTAACTTTTTAACTTAATTAGTTACATTTGGATTTTTATAACTTACTAAATTCATTTTTAATCGTGAAATTTAACGGATTTATTTTTAATTTTAAAATATAAGTTGAGTTAATTTTTTAATTTTTTTTATACTTCAATATTTCAGTCGTTGTCATGTTAAAAAAAATTTTTTATTGTAAACTTGTAAAAGTTAAGAATGCTTTTTTTCAAATGACTATGCATTTTAAAGGAACAACCTGACAAATTAAAAAATATATTATAATAAAAGGTTTTATGTTATTTATGTTATTCAATTAATGATAATAACTAATAAAATATATCCTATATAGAAATATTGTAGGTCGTATGAAGTATTAGCATTATAATCTATAATTTAGTTTTGTGTTGGAAAGAAATAAAATACGCTAGCGTATGAAAAAATAACAACTTATTTTTAACTAACTTATTAAAAAGTTTAAAAAAATGTGTATTAACTTTTAACTTAATTGAATTAACCAACAATTTTATTAATTTTTAACTTTAAACTTTTTCTTATTAATGCATATTAATTTAAACTAAACTGAGTTAAAAACAAAAAAAATAATTAATTTGCCCAGCCTTGATAACAAGTACCTAATAGGTTAGGTTAGTACCTATACATTGTTTTATTTTGTAGTAATATATAATAATAAGTCATTATATTGTTTCTGCATGATGAATATTTTTTTTACAAAATTACGTAAAATATCTCATTTATTATATAAGATTAATAGAAACCAAATTATAGTAATTATTAGTAATTCTTTATTGTATAAATTCACGTGTGATGTGTTAAATTATCCTTAAGTCAACCGGTATAAAAAATAATTAAATAGTTAGCTATCTAATTAATTTTTAATAAACAAGTAAATATTTATTTTAATTCATATTATTGAATTATATAAAATTAAATCAATATCATATAAAATCACATTTGTTTAAACCATACACATTTTTTTTTGTTAATTTTGCAAAATACACAATTGCATCTGTTCAAACTATACTGTTTTGTTAAATATTAAAATTTCAATTACATGATTATTACATTTTAATATAGATTCATTTTTTTTTTATTATTAAAATAAAGTGAATTACAAGTAAGCATCGGCAAGATATTGTTAAAATGGTTAGTCAAATTTCAGTTTTCTTAGTAGTTTTACTTCTTTCCGGTCTTAAATATCATGCAACTACACCGACAGATTCTCCTGGAGATGAAGATAACACTTGTGTATAATATTTTATTCATTATTATTAGTAATATATAAAATTACACTAAATACGTTTACAATATATAATCCTTACATATATTGATAAAAATTATTAAATATATATTATAAAATAAATATCTGTACTGTCTAGGTTAATTATTCTTTTATAAAAATATTTAGTATATGTACTATTTCCAAGCTACATTTTTCAACTTATATATATATATATATTTCGTTTTAGTTTTAGAGGCTTAAAAACTTAATTTTTTTGTTGGGATTTTATGTGAAATAATTATTTAATTATTATGGTTAGCTTACCTTAGAATTTTACTTTTGTATGATTTACAATATTATGAACAGCAGATCAAAATTTTCTTTTGATTTTAATTAACAGATACTGGCTACAAGAAAAATTTTGGGATAAAAATATAACCCGATAAATTAATAAGACTATTATATTAATCACCTAGTTTAACATTAAAAAAAAAAAAAATTAATTTCTTAATTTTTATAAATATGTGTTATAGATATGTGGTACATGGTATGCTGTTATGGCAACTGGTACAAGTGATGGAGGTCCTTGCAATCTTTTTACAAGTACTGTTTTGAAATAAATTAAAATATAATATTTATTCTTTACATTTTTTTAATTTTTCGAAGTTTATGTTTACCTTCGATTAAAATAAAATATTAACTGAATGTGAATCTGTAAAAGATATTATCATTCATTTAAAATGTTTAGGTATAAATTGTGTAGATACTTGACAATATATGTGATTATAAAATTTTTTTGAGTTTTAGCACTCTTTATTTTTAGCTATGATATTCTCAGTAGCGTATTTGAGAGTGATGGGGACAATCCTCTCCCCATTAATTTTTTTTAACAGGAAATATTTTATAAGACTAATGGACATTTTATTGAAAATAAAAATTCTGAAAAAATTTGTATCAGTGATAACAAATAGGTAAACATTTATATATATATTTTTTACTATAAAAAAAAGAAATACAGATTTTGTTTTATAAATTATTTTTTTCTATTGTATGACACATATTAGATTAACTTAATACTTTATATAGGCGCATAGGTGCAATATAAAATTCATTATATCCAGATAAGTTTGTATGAGTGGTAGAGTAAGCTCTTTTAACCAAAAAAATGAACTCTAAAATATGTTACTGGATATTCTATATATACAGTGTGATTACGATAAGTGGAAACACTTAATAACTATGTATAGGCTTCATATATTTTAATTCTGACTTTTTGGCTAACTAATAAACATAATTATACATATTTTTATGTAATTAGACTATTTTTGTGACAGTTAATTTCGCGCATGCGCACAATAACTTTTTTTTTTAAATGGCATGACCTATTTTTGACTAAAAATTATTTTTCTTTGTATTTTTAAAATGAATTTTGGTAGTTGAATTTCTTTTCTAAGTTGAAAAATGGCCGAGTTATAGCAATTTGAATTTATGTTATTTATACGAATATAACAGATTACACAATACGTAGTTAATAATAATAAGTACGTAAAAGTAAATAATCCAATTTATGAAACACCTGTTTATCTATTTTTGACTACAATTTATTTTTCTTTGTATTTTTTAATGAATTTTGGTAGTTGAATTTCTTTTCCAAGTTGAAAAATGGCCTAGTTATAGCAATTATACCCGTATAAATAACATAAATTCAAATTGCTATAACTCGGCCATTTTTCAACTTAGAAAAGAAATTCAACCACCAAAATTCATTTAAAAAATACAAAGAAAAATAATTTGTAGTCAAATATAAGTCATGCCATTTAAAAAAAAAAGTTATTGTGCGTATGCGTGAAATTAACTGTCACAAAAATAGTCTAATTACATAAAAATGTGTATAATTATGTTAATTAGTTAGCCAAAAAATCAGAATTAAAATATATGAAGTCTATACATAGTTATTGAGTGTTTCCACTTATCGTGATCACACTGTATATATATATATTATTTATTTTTATTTTTCTAAACAGATAATGTAAGTCCATGCCAGTGTATATCAGCAAATATTGTTACTCTTCAATCTTTTGGTTTTTTAGTATACATAAATGCAATTAATAACCAGTAAGACGTTTTTGATAATTTAAATAAGAATAATGACGAATGGCACAGTAATATTATAATACAGGTTAATCGTATTACATTATTTAGATCTTCAATATTAACAGTCGATATGGGAGGTATTTCGGAATCTGAGGATGATTCTAAAATAAAAAAAGGTTTTACATATAGTCGTAAGTACAACTTACTTATTTTATAACTTAAGGCAAGATCAATTTTATGGTTTTTTTTTTAAAAAAAGTATGTTTTAGGAGTCATAATGCCATTAAGTGCATTAAAAGAAGATAATTATGTTTCTAAAAAAGTTATTGGAATAAAAAGTAAGTATACTAAGTATTTCTGTTTAATACGATGATAAATATTATGATTAAAAAATTTAAATTAAACTAAAAACATTAACTTATTGATAAAATGCCTATATTTTAGATTTTATGAAATTGGAATTAAGTATTCTGGCCTTGAGCGAGGAAAACTTTTTCATGATCACTCAAGTTAAGTTAAGTATGTAAGAATGTTTTTTACACATTTTTTAAACTAAATTATATGTACACTTACACGTTACAAAATTAATATAATATTAATACAATGTATCCATTGTAAAATAAATGGTAACTATCAATTCGTAAAACTCTGGCTTAATGCAAGAATGGTCGATGTTAAAAAATAATATTTTAATATACTAAAATTGGCCAAAATACCAACTTAAATAATTTAAATCAAAATAGTCAATATTTAAATTTAGTTGGTGGCATTAATTCAGATACATTGACAGTTATTTTAGCAAAACATAATCGAAAAAAATTATTTTAGATTTTATTGTAATATGATATTTGCCCTTCTTGCATCAATCTCCAGATAGATAGTCGGTAGATCAAATATTTTAAGGACATTTGAAAATTTTAAAAATTGTTTTATATTTTTGATTTTTAAAAGGCTCTAAGGACACTCCATTAATAATTGTTTGGAGTCGTAAGAAGACGCCTGGCAAAAAAACTGTGTGGAAAAAAATCGTAGATAAGCTATATGAACTTAATATGAGTCCACATGATTTGAAATTCATTAATCAAATTGGTTGCAAGTATCCTTCGCCAAATCAATACAACGAAATGTTCTTTTGTGTTACATAGATGGTATTTTTATGTAATATCTATTAATTATAAAAAAATGCATGGATTCAACAATCTTTAATAAATAGTCATAATTAAACATATATTTTATTATTTATCTACCTAATAAATAATATTTTGTTGTTTTTATATGTTTTAAGTAATTTATACAATAGTATGCATCATATAATAAGCGATTGTGGATAAAATGTACGCATATGAAAACGCAATACTTATTTTTTGGATTCGCTTTACATAAATTGTATTATGAAAAAAAAAAAAAAATGTTTTGAAAATAAAATATCGACGAAGATTAGTCAAAACGAATTTACGAATTGTTTTCATTGTCTACTTATAAATAATATTCTAATAAAATATTTATTAATTCAGTAGTGATTTGTCAAAAATATTAATAAATCATTTCACTAAAATGAGAGAAAATTTTTTTTTTAAAACAGCTGATATTTTAATTCACCATGTAGCAATGTAGCATAATGTAGCAATTTTTTTTCGAAAAACAGTCAGATATTACCAACTGACCAATTATTGGATTTAAAATTGTGATGCTTAAAAAATTTTACAATGACTTAATCCGTAAAATGGCTATTATGCAATTCATGGAAAATGAAAATATATTTTTTTAAGCAGGTTAAATAGTAAAATACAATTTTGATATTAGGTACGTTTTTTTTCAGTGCTTGGAAAGTTCCTTTAATAAAGAAACTAGCTTACGTTCATGTTATTTTTGTTATAAAGGAATTAAATCATTATCCGTTCTTAGTTTGAAGAAAAAACTAGTTCCTTACCTAGTTCCTCAATAAAATAAATTGTTTATCAATCTTAAAATGTTATAAATATAATTATAATTAACCTGTTATTTCAACTTCTAACGATTATGTTAATTAATAAGACCACCGTAGCTGATCAAATAAATTCGTAAGCTTCATAAATATTGATATTAGTGCTCGCCATTACACGTGCACGCTACCCGTGTACCCGACATACCCGACATTACCCGTTATTTTATTCTCCATTTGTTTGTACTGAAACTACCGTAAATTCTCTATTTTTTTTTTTTATTTATTAACTGTTCATAATAGTGAGTAGTTGAAATTAAAGCATGAGTAAAATAATAATTTATGTATATTTATTCCTTGAATTAATACAATTACACGGGTGTTAGGTGTTTACTACACAGATAATAAATACACAATTAACGAGTATTAAATACGGATAACATTGAATTGAGTCCCAAATATTGAATTGAGTCCCGCAAATACTTTTGGGTTATCGGAGTTGAGTCCGACCAATATTTTTAGGTTGTTCGAGTTGAGTCCCTTCAGCCTATTAGCGTTACCCAGGAGACACCACATGGAGGTTGGCTGAGTAGTCTTAATAAATAATAATAAGTAGGTATAATGAGTCAATTAAAAATAATAATATTTATGCGTAATGTAATAATGTTTATAATTAAATAGTTGCTGGTAAAAATTTAAATGATATAGATTTTAAAAAGTCAAATCTGCCAATTTGCATATTTATGTATTTGTTTGTCTGCTCTCGTAAAAAATTTTCTTTTTCTAATGTTTTTTTACATGGTCTTTTTGCTTTGCTTCTTAGTTTTATATATGTATCGGACTGTATTCCCAGAAGAGTGTCCACAAGAATAAAAATATTTGGATGTCCCAAATGAAAAAAGGCATTTAATTTTGCATGAAAACTTTCACAACTGTTAGTGGTCCGATTAGTGGTTGCTGAAAAATCACTCCAAACTTTGGGGGGAAACTGTGCAACATCATTGTCAACTTAGTTATTTAAAATGTAATCTGTAAAACTATCAATTTTTTCGTCATCACATGGTTTTATTGCCATCAAATCTTCCGTGAAACATTGGACTACGTCATTTTCATTTAAAAATGGTAGTTATGACATTTTATCTATACGGACTCAATTCAAAGATATTAAGATAATACCCTGGACTCAATTCAAACACATAAAAGTAGCATGGACTCAATTCAATATCACCGTTAAATACACGGGTAACGGCCAACGAGTATTAAAGACATGTGTATCGGTAAAAAATACCCGTGTATAAAATACAAGGATCTTAATATATTTTTAGTACGTGTACACGTGTACTCGAATAACTGTGTATAACCATGATCTCTAATTGATATATATTTAAATTAAGTTTAACTTTATAGCTCTCTATAATAGAAAAAGAAAAAAACAATAATAAAATGAGCCGCTTATATTTTAATAAATATTAACGATTATTTAATCGTTAAATAATCATTATAGCAGAATCAATTAAGTACTTGCATTTCTAAAGAAATGTTATAAAAATATGTTATCTTAATTTTAAAAACTATTTAAATCACTTACATTTCAGAATAAATGAACGAAAAAAAGTCGTTCGTTCCTCAAAAAAAATTAATAAAAATTAACGGAATTTCAATATGCTCCTTCACTTGAAGAACGTTCTCGATAAGTTTTTGTGTAAGTTCTGTACTAAGATAATAGTTGCATAGTAAATTATTTTTTATTACAATATCGGTACGTCACGTATTTGTTACTTATTGTCGTTACATACACATGTCTAATAATAAAGATAAAATAATGATAAGACAAAAAATATCGCAAAATGTAATTTTTGAATTAATAAACGTTAAAAAGCATGCAAAAAATTTCAAATAATGTTCCGTGCCTTTCATCTAATAGTAATAAATTATAAGTACGTTTTTTCGTAATTCGGTATTGGATTAAGATTATTGGGTAATCAAAAAAGCCAAAATGGAAACTGGATGTAGAAAAATCAATGATAAAATAATTATGTGATAAGGAATTCATATGTTTTGTCCATGTGGTCAACAAACTGAAAATCGGTTGTTGAACCAAACTATTGAAATCCAAAAATCGTTAGCCGGATTTTCAGTCTATTTATAAGTGTTATTGTTAGTGTTATTTAATTCTGATAAAAATGCCTACAAATCTATATAGAATTGTTGGGCCTGAAGGGACTATACCATACCAACATTACTTGATTGACAAAAACAATACAAAACTTAATAAAATAGCCACAGCATTAATGAAGAATGAACGATGTGATGGCAGAGATATTTCAGCTCACAGAAATTTATGTAATATAAAGGGGTTTTTTTTTAATATTTTAAAATTTGAATTTTTTTAAAAAATAATTTTGTCAATTTAGGTATCAAGACTGGTATTGTTACACAAGCCAAAGGATCAGCTTATGTTGAAAAAGGTCATACAAAATTATTGTGTTCTGTGTTTGACCCAAAAGAAGTTCCTAATAAAGTAGAGTATGCAAAAACAGGAGAACTTCAGTGTGAATTTAAATTTGCTACATTTTCATGTCGACAACGACGTAATTATACCAGAGATTCTGAAGAACGACAGTTGTGCAATGAGTTTCGCAGAGCCATAGAACCTGCAGTTTGTAGGGTAAGTCTGCTGAAATATAGATTTAAAATATAAAATCAATTAACTATTGTTTAATCCTCTAATTTTAAATTAAATTGGTATTTAATTACTTCTTGTTTTTAAATATTACTCAAACTTAATTGATCAATTATATTCCTCTAAAAACTCAAAAATGTTTACTAACATTTGTAGTGTGACATAGTAACTTTTTTTAAATTTATTTAATTTACCAATTATTTAATATACAATTATAAGTATTTGAATTTTTTTCATTTTCTTCAAATAGAAAAAAGTATTTTATATTTGTTATCAATATTAGCTTTATCATCTACTACCAAATAAACTTAATGTAAAATAAAAATAAGACCAAAGATGTGGAGTCAAATATCCATTGCAACAATATCTTTACTTATATTTTCATAAAATTTAGCTATTTTAGTTCCAAATCATCTTTTAATATTAAATTTCATTAAATGTTTTTTGGTATTGTTATTTAATAATAATGCAGTGTATTCAGATTGAAGTATAATTAATTGTATTTATTTTATAGGGTGAATTTGCAAATTTTGAAATTCAAGTCAATGTCTTAGTGTTAGAAAATGATGGATCGGTATTAGCTACTGCTATTACAGCTGCAGGACTTGCATTAATGGATGGATGTATTCCTATGTATGACATGATTGTCGCATCTTCATTGGTTTGTTATTTTTTATATATTCTATGAATATACAGTGACTGTTAATCTAATTGAGCAATATTCTTAAAATAATTTGTAACATGAGTACTTTTTATAATTGATGTTCATTTTATAAATATATTAATTACTATCATTTTTAACTTATTTTTCATCAATCATGAATGTTTAAAAAATAATTATCATTATCTGATGTCTATCTAATGACATCATTACTATGGATTCATGTTCATATTATGAGTTTTTATGTAATTTTAAGTATATTTTTGAATTAGAAAATCATTTTTAATAATATCTCTAAGAAAAATTCAAAACATCACTCTAGGTATCATTTTTCCACTCTAGGTATCCATTATATTCATACTATGGACAAATTCATAATCTCGTGGGGGTTTTACATATAACCTGATTGAGTAAAATGTACTATTTCCCTAACAAAAATTAAGTTGTCAAAGTAAATTCATAGTATCAACCGACCAACTTCTATGATAATTAAATTTTGGTTTGGGAAATTATATATTTTACTAGTTTGTACTTTTCACGTAATAAACATGACATTTCAGACAAAATTTCATTATAATCGTCAGAGGTAAAATACTTATATCAAATTGTAGATAAATTTACAATGTAAATATTTAACAGTTAGATGCATTTAATATTTTCAACTATTCTATTGAAACAAAATTTTTGCAGTAATTTAAAAAACTTTATAATCTATATTTTATTCTAAATTAATTAAATATAAGTTAATAAATGATTTTCTTTTAACTGATTTCTCACATTTTAAGAATGTGACATTTGCCTTTCTAAATACTTAAAACACATCAATAAGATTGTTGTGAATGTATTTTTTTTTGTTATTCTATTTTTTTAAAAAGTAGTGGCATTTAATAAAACATTCTCTTACTATAACAATGTCTTACTATAGATTTATATGGTTGTAATTCATTATATTTGTAAAATTGAATAGTTGAAAAATTCATAATTATATTATTATTGAAATCATACATAATTATTCAGTTTTTACTTTATAGGGCATATATAAGAATACAATTTTAGTAGATCCAACATATGACGAGGAGACTTTATGTTTATCCAGGGCAGAGGATGAAGAGAATAGAGGCACAATTTTGTTGGCTTATATGGTCAGTTTGGAACAAATCACTGAATTTTCTCAGAATGGATCAATGGATATCAATATGTTCCCAGAATATGTACAAATCCTAATTGATCAAAATTGTAAAATAAACAAATTGGTTCAATCTGCAGCTATTACAGATGTAATTGGTCACTTTGAAAGTCAAACTACAGATTAAAGGAATTTTTTTTTTTATTTGCATGTATTTTATAAAATTTCTTTACTTCAAATAAAAATACATAAATGTTGTACAAATTTGTTGAAATTATTACAGTTTTTAAAACTTATTTAAAATTATAATTATATCCAAGACAATTTTTTTTTTGTGAATATTTAGTGAATCAGAAATTGTAAGCAATATTAGATTCTGAACGGAGTGAAGAATGTATTGATTTTACAATGATGTGTGTTTTTTTTTTTTTTTTTTTTTTTTTCTGTGTCTGTCGACACGTTTTGGGGCAGTAAAAATGCTTCGATTGCCTTATGTAGCAACTTTTCTGAAAGGAAAGTGAATCTATTTGGTACTTTGGGGGGTCAAAAGTTAAAAATTTCCAATATTTTTTAAATGCGACGGAAAAAAACCATAAAAAAATTTGGGAAAAACGGGAGTTTTTACGCAAAACCAGTTTTTGACATAATCAAATTTTTTATTTTGCTATAACTCAAAAACTAATCGATGTAAATACTTGAAATTTTCACCAAATGTTTAGATTAGCGTTCTCTAAACACCATTAAATTTTCAAAGTATATTGACTTTTATTAGGCTATTTATAGACAATTGAAATTTTCAATATTTTTAAGTATTTTTTTTTTAAATAACGATAAAATTTTTTTGGCTGCCTAGAAAATCTTGAAAATTTAATACAAGGTTTCTTATAAGTTGTTCCTTAACTGATAAAAAAAAATCTAAAATCGTAAGTCACAATTTTTTTTTATAAGTGCTCAAAGTTACAATTTATACGAAATATGTAAAAATCACGATAATTTGCAAGTTTTTTTGTAGTTAAAAATTCATAAAATTTTTTCTGTTCATACTTAAGGTTCAAAATTTTAACACGAGGTTATGTATAAGCTACTCTTCAAAAATCTTTAAAAAAATTTCTACCGGAATTAGAGGAAAAAATTTTATGACTGTTTGAAATTTAAATATTTACGAAATTGCATAAAATAGCGATTTATTCTCAAACGATTTTAAATATTTTTTATAATTCAAAAAGTATAAGTCGCAGATTTTTGAAATTTCTACCAACTGTTAAGATTGGTATTTCCTTTATGTCATATTTTTTTCAAAATATTATATTGATTTTTAAGCCACTTATAGGCATTTAAAATATTCGATTTTTTTACATTTTTTTTTTATAATCGGTGATAAAAAAAATTTGGCTCGTACAAAATACTTGAAAATTTAATAGAAGATTCCACAGAAGTAGTTCTTAAAGTCATTCAAAAATTATTAAAATCCATAGGCACAATTTTTTTTTATAAGCGTTTGAACAGCGAATATTGACAAAAAATTACATGTAAAATATAATATACTGTATAATATTCTAGACTGACAAAGATATCGGTTTTTTTTAAAATGCTCTAACTCAAAAATGAAAAACCGCAACAACTTGAAATTTTCACCAAATCTTTATATTGACGTTCTCTATACATGGTTAAGATTTCAAAGTATTTTGACATATTTTGACTTATTTATAGACAATTTAAATTTTCGATTTTTGTTAAATTTTTGTTTTTAAACATCTATAAAATTTAATTGATTGAGCGAAAACTCTTGAAAATTTTATACTAGGTTTATAATAAGTTAAACTTATCGTAACTAAAAAATATCGGTGATCGGTTAACTCAATTTTTTTTTATAAGCCCTTAATTCTCAAATTTGTATAAAATGTGTAAAAACCACGATAATTTGCATGTTATTTTGTAGATAAAAATTCATAAAATTTTTTTTTGTTCATACTTAAGGTTCAAAATTTTAACACTAGGTTATCTATGAGCTACTCTTCAAAAATCTTTAAAAAAATTTCTACCGGACTAAGAGGAAAAAATTGTATGACTGTTTGAAATTTAAATATTTACGAAATTGCATAAAATAGCGATTTATTCTCAGACGATTTTAAATATTTGTTATAATTCAAAAAGTATAAGTCGCAGATTTTTGAAATTTCTACCAGCTGTTAAGATTGGTATTTCTTTTATGCAATATTTTTTTCAAAATATTATATTGATTTTTAAGCCACTTATAGTCATTTAAAATATTCGATTTTTTTACATTTTATTTTTATAATCGGTGATAAAAAAAATTTGGCTTCTACAAAATACTTGAAAATTTAATCGAAGATTCCACAGAAGTAGTTCTTAATGTCATTCAAAAATTATTAAAATCCATAGGCACAATTTTTTTTTATAAGCGTTTGAACATCGAATATTGACATAAAATTACATGTAAAATATAATATAATGTAGAATGTTCTAGACTGACAAATGATATCGGTTTTTTTAAAATGCCCTAACTCAAAAACGAAAAACCGCAACAACTTGAAATTATCATTAAATCTTTATATTGACGTTTTCTATACATGGTTAAAATTTCAAAGTATTTTGACATATTTTGACTTATTTATAGACAATTTAAATTTTCGGTTTTTCTAAATTTTTCGTTTAAAAATAAAATATACTTATATAATATTTATAAATAACATTGTATTATATTCTAGACTAACATATGAACTCCGTTCAGAATCGTTATTCGTATACAATGATATCTATCATTGCATTCAAATTTAACAAATCCATTATAATAATGACCTATCCTATAAGCGAGGTGCACTCCACCCCTAACTGTACAGCAGAGCGAGGCCCATCCGGTTCTTTTTTTAATATGATTGTTACTAATGGCATTGATTATATATACTATAACTGATAGTATATATAATCAATGCTAATGGTAACTGACACTTTAAATACTTAATACCGACTTTTTTCTTCTAATTTTAGGAAAATAATTTATTGTACAAAAATAAACATTATTATAAATATTTTTTTAAATTTTTTACTATTTTAAAATATTCAATACAGAAAAAAAAATTAAAAATTAAATTCTTATAAAATTCTTACATCATTATCATTGTTGAGTATAAAATTAATCACTAATTTAATTAATTCAACCGATATTTATATTTCATAGTTAAAATAATTATTCATCAGGTTTTTCAGGTGGAGGACCACAAGGTTGTAACATTTTTTCCATTAAATTAAATCGTACTCTTGCTTTAGCTTCGTTCTCAGCGATGGCAAACCAATTCAATAAATCATAATGACCAAGATATGAAGCACATGAGTCACGGTGTTGGTTTACTTGCCATTCAAACTTGGTAGTGTCTGCATGACCTGTACCAATATATTTTGACTGAAGGTGCTCCAATTGACTGTGTATATTGTAGCGGTCACCCATAATGATCTTTGAAATAAAACAATTAGGTTAATAATCATATAGTAAATGTATAAAAATTAACAAAAAAAATTAAAGTTGTTTTAAGTGTGATATAGCGATTTTATACATAATTAATTTTCGCCTTAAACTCCAAGCTTTAGAATACATTTTAAGAAGTTCTTTATTAGTTTCAACTGGTTCTATGTAATTGTGTAGTGGTATTTTAATAATATGTTCTTCATCAATATTAATTGTTTCTGGCAAATCTATTTCTGACCATACAAGTTTCCTTAATTCAACACTGTGTTTTCTTTGTAAAGGTAGCAGTATATAAGCTCCAAAAACAGGGTCAGAATATGATACACTAACATAATGTTCACAAAGTGTTTTGTAAAAATCATAGAATGATTCAATCCCTTGTATGGGATCTTTAAAATTTAAATTGCTATTATGTGAAGCATAAATATGCCAAATTTGGTTTAACACTGATTTGACTTCGTGAAAAATAGTACCACGACGACCACACATGAATGTACAAGCAACACGACAATAACGGGCAGCTAAAGGAGTTTGTTCACAAATTTCTGGATAGTGTGTTTCCATAAACAATATATTAGCTAATGTTTCTTTAAGAAGAGTTTCACCTTCTTTTGAACTTTTAAAATATTCAGTCTCGTGAATTCTTATAATAGGTATAAATAACCAATCTTTAGGCAAAACCGGATTTAGTTCAGTAATTAATATACTAGCACAAGTGCTTTTGGCAATTGGTATTAATATTTCATAGAACGATTTTAAAATTTTAAAATTGCTTTCGAATTTGATACGTTTTATATAATCACTGTTAAAAAATAAGTTCAAATCATAACACAACTCTTCAGCCAAATATTTTGGTATAAAAGACATAAGTGTAATGACAATTTTATGAGTTGAATCTAGTTCATAATTATTGTTTATCAAAGTTTTAAGTAAGTATATTAAAAATATTACTTCATATCTGCTATACCAGTGTGCTACTTCTATCGATGATTTCATTAGTTTATTTAAATATGTCCAAAATTGAATTGGAACATCAAAATGCTTAGGATTCTTGTACATGAATTTCATAAATCCAATTAACATAAACAAAGGTTCACCTCCATTTAATGTCAAATTGATATATCCAAGATTAGGATAACATTTCGGACTGTTATTAATATAATTGTTCATTAACCATGAATTATCACATAATATTTCACAAATTCTTCCAAAATGTTTATCTAAATATGCAACTACTTTCAGAGCGAGAGAATCAAATTTCAAGTTTATAGAACTTAAAATAGAGAAACAATTACCAATTAGTTTTGATACTTCAAAATTTGGTAATTCTGAACTAAGTAATAATTTGGATAAAACAACTTCTGTAAGTTGATAAATAGGATCAATATATACTTGACCAAAATTTCTTAAGGCTGATTCAATTAGGCTTAAGCTTGCTGATATCAGAGCCAAATCAGTTTTTGTTAAATCACTACTTAACCCTATTGAACGATCAACAAACTTTAATACCAAATTGGCTACTTCAGTAATCGTTTGACCAGCCAATTTGTATTCAAAAAAAGTCTGCCATAAGTATAAACATTCTAACAATAATGGTGTTTTTGTTGGAGTATGTATATACTTAAATATAGAATCTAAAATTTTTAATTCCAAAATCTTTATAGCACATTTTACTGATTTGCTACTAATTACTCGTGTAAGAAAAATGAAGTTTTCTGATAAATTATTTGATTGTAAGTTTGTAAATACTAAACTATATAAATGTTTGTATAAATTAGTCTCAACAACTAAAAGTGCATATTTTTCCCCTCGAGAAGCAATGCCAGTTAAAATTTCAGATATATCTACAAGACTTTTTAATCCTATATTCATATTGAAAATAATATACTGTAATCTAATAATTAAATCAGTTCTAAATGCTCCTTGTACAAGATCTAATACAACTAAATCATAATCTGATGATTTATCCAATTCATTTTGATCAATTTCTGCATCTGCAACTATGTAGACAGGTAAAGCAATGTCACAATTACATCCAGATAAACCAGTCAACAATTTGCGGTCTAGCTGTCTGGAAAATAAACTTGCTATAGCTTGTATTGCATTTGTAATAATTGCAATGTTGGTGTCATCTAAAGCCATTCTGAAAAGTATAAACACACCAGAATCCATAATAGAACATAGAAGAGGTTTAGTTAAAACATTATCATATGTAGAAGCATTGTTGATTAGTTTAGCTAATACGTCCAAGGATAGTATTCTTTGAGGAGCATGATTTTTACGAAGAAATGAATAGAGCTCATCAAGAGTATAACCAGGACGATGCTGTTCTTCACCGTGATGATGTAAACCATCAACTGTAGTTTTATTTTCAATTACATAAGGTAACAGTTTTCCATCAAGCCCAAATCGAGCTGCATAAATTTCTTGGTTTTGATTTTCAATGTTAACATCACCAGTCCATCCAAGTTTATCCTCTTCGATTACATCCATATTTATACCATTGTTAACAAGATTTTTTATATGAGATAAATTTGTCATTTTATTTTCTATGTTTTTATTTTTTTTCTCTCGTAGTTGAACTCTATCAGTATCTGCCGATTTTATATTGTACTTCCCATGATTACAATTATTATCACGTCTGGATTTCAAAAATTCTATCAACTTGCCATCCATGCTATTTACCAGTTCATTTTTTGCTTTTAAAACTTCCTCAACACTCATACTAGAGAGTTTTTGTACGTTTTCCTTATGTATATCAGTGGCTTCAGGGCCACACAATAAAACACTAGCAGTTCCAAAAGTGCTTTCGTTAAGCTTGGGCTCAACAGACATGGTGTTTTGTTGATTTTTTTGTCGTTTTTGCATTTTTAATGCAAAAAGACTCGGTTTTCGTGAACTGTCAGTCATTTTGACCTATCTACAAGGATATTAACAATTTCAAAAAAAAAATACGGGTGTTGAAAAAAAAATTTAAGGTTAATTATTACTAGTCTATTATACTTTACCTGTTAAATTTTTAAAAAAAAATTTGCAAAAGTAAGGAACAAACTGAGTCAAACACTAAGTACGTAATGGTAATAGGCAGTGTACGCCGCACATACTGTTCTCTGATAACATTATCTTGTTCGCGTCTCGTGGTAACAATTTTATATAGAACAGCAGTAATGCGCTTCGACCATGGTATGTAAGATGACGGGACAATGATCCATGGTTTTCGAACAGAACTATATGCCCATGTTAGTGGTAACACTGAATTTACGCGGCAAGTCGTCGCCAGAAGCCGCCGCTGCGACGCTGCGGTTCTTCAAACTTCAGCTGCCCTCTCGAACCCTCCGCAATCATCATCTCGCAATTGCATTCAGCGTTTGTCAGCGCTTACTTCAATTTGACTTTATTTAACGATTTTCTTACTGTTTATGCGTTTTATAATAATCTATATTTTATCAATATCTTGCATAAAAGTGTTAGTCGCCAGTGTATGCCGATGAATTATTCGGTTCGGTATTATTTAATTAAATGTCCGTGAACATTCCGTGTTCCGTCTTAGAATGCTTGGTTACGGAACATTATTATTTTTACGACTTTTGACTAAACTTTTCTGATTATTGAAATTTAATTAAGTGCCCTATAAACTATTCAAGAATGGCTGCCAGTGACTCAAAGGCTCCAATTCGAAGTGTCAAGCGGGTACAATTTGGTATATTGTCCGCGGACGAATGCGTTAGTATATCAATGTATTTAGCGTTCAATATTTACCAACGCGTAATAAGCCACCGAGCGTTCGCTGCCATGTCGCGTACATTTTGTTTTTTTACATTTGTTATTGTTACCACCTGAAACAAAACATTTAAACCTTTTATGGCACGATTAATGAAATGATTAATGAATTGACATTCATGTGCTTAAAATAATATCAATAAGTAGTATTTTACACCATCTTAAATATGTACCATTATATATTTTCTTATTAAAAAAAAAAAAATATCTATATCAAATCTTATTCGTTTATTGTTAATTATAATCAGTAGTAAAGTGCATCAGCTTATTGAAAATGCACTATATATTGTTTTACAGTCCTTTAAAGACTTATCTTTTATATTTTAGACTATGTAATGTACTTAAATTAAAATTACTTCAACAGATATGATTATGTACAATGTTTATACTATAACATAATATTATCCAACAAATTTGTAATAAGTTGTTAAAACTAGATAAAAGTTGTAATGCATATGATTTATTTATACTAAATTTGCAGAGCTTTAAAAGGTGAATTCATAAATTAAAGCTACCAATATTGTACAGTTTTGTAGGTTATTTAAAATTATTCTCAGAATTGTTTAAACATTTTATACTAATCATTTTCCTTTTTAAATACCAAAATAAATAATTGTTAAAATTTTAATTCTTTTTTCATTAAAAAAAAAACTAAATAATTAGTATTTATTTTAAATTAATTGGAAAAATTCTTAAAAAGTCCATCGATTTTGAATTCCTTATTTATAGAAATGTATGAAATAAATAACTTAAAAATACTGTTAACATTTTTGATTTTGCTTGGTAAAACTATTTGTTTCTTTTTCTATTATTGATTAAAATTTTAATTTTTATTAGCATTCCCATAGGTTATACTGCATATACACTGTATATTTAACATTATTTAAAAAATCTAAGAGTATATTTCCAAACAGTTAACAAAAAATTATAAAATAAGGTTTAAAAATGGTGTTAAAACGTTTGGCCAGTTTCATTAATGGATATTATTTCTTCTTCAGACAATCAATGCATTACTATGAAGTAATTGACAGTATAATATTATACTTCTATATTATTATAATTATAAAAAATAACTATATCGTTTATATTTTGATATTACCCTTGGTGTATAATTGAACAGATACTCTTTACATGAGAGCCAGTTATTACAAAATCTTTTTTTGAAATGTACACATTTTGGTCAATGTTAATCCATCAAGTTTTTAGTAACTTATTTAATAAAACAAAAATTAAAAACTATTGAATGGTTAATACTCATAAATTAATATATACAGTAGTCGCTCGATAATTTAAAAAACTCCATAAATTGAACTAAACACTTAGTCCTCTGAGAAATTTTCTATAATTAGAAGAAAATATATGTATTCCGGTCCCCTTGGTAATTCAAAATATCTGTAGGTGGGATACACTACAGTTGAATTTTTATTATTAATTTATTTTTTTATATAAACTATTTGTTTATTTATTCATATATTAATTAATTAAAAATTATTATTATTATTATTTATAATACTGAAACGAATAGAAAAATTATGCATTTCAATTTTTTTTATTAGTTTCTACACCCCTTCCCACTACCATCACTGTACGAATCATAAAAATTACTATATAAAAACTATTCAGTATAGTATATTCTCAAATAATGTATTGGGACTTTATTGAATATTACAGTATTTTTACATGCCTTCATTAATTAAATAAAGCACTATTAAATGAAGGATTGTTGATCAAATAGCTTTCATTATATTAGTGTGGTAAATGTTTTATATAGATACAGATTAAGAGTGTCCTACTATGTAACCCATGAAAAAGATAATAAAAAATAAATTCTCTTACATAAACTCTTTTTTCATAAATAAATATGAATGTGGAAGATAATTTAAAAATATACTTAGAAATTTATATGTATATGAACAAAAAACTCTGAGTATCTGCTTATTATCATATTTTATTGATATTTTGTCATAGCGTCGTATGTCAGTCACAGAAGGAGGAATTCGTTTTGCAGAGACAATGGAAGGTGGACGTCCCAAACTTGGTGGACTCATGGATCCCCGACAAGGTGTTATTGATCGTTTTTCAAGATGTCAAACATGTGCAGGTTAAAAAATTATTGGTTATATTTATCATACATTATTATAAATTTGATTATTTATTCATTTTCATAATATTTATTAATTATTTACAGGTAACATGACCGAATGCTGTGGACATTTTGGCCATATTGAACTAGCTAAGCCTGTGTTTCAAATAGGTTTTATTACTAAAGTTATAAAGATTTTGCGTTGTGTGTGTTTTTATTGTTCCAAATTATTAGTTAGTCCTGTAAGTATTTACTAAAGTGAACTACATACTATTATATAGTTACGTATAATATATTTTTAAAACAGACTCATCCAAAAATAAAAGAAATTGTGATGAAATCAAAAGGGCAACAAAGAAAACGTTTAGCATTTATTTATGATTTATGTAAAGGCAAACATATTTGTGAAGGTGGTGATGAACTAGACATTAATAAAGATAATGTCAATGATCCTAATATGCCCGTAAGTAAAAAACATTTAGTGTTATGTTTTATTTCATTTGGTTATATGTGTTACTTATTTTTTTTCTTTAGCCCAAAAAACAAGGTCATGGTGGTTGTGGTCGCTATCAACCTACTATACGGCGGACTGGTTTGGATTTAACTGCTGAATGGAAGCATGTCAATGAAGATTCTCAAGAAAAAAAAATACCCCTCACTGCTGAGCGCGTGCTTGAAATTTTAAAACACATTACTGATGAAGAAGTTGTAATTTTGGGCATGGATCCTAGATTTGCACGTCCTGATTGGATGATATTAACAGTATTACCTGTTCCTCCTTTACCTGTTCGTCCAGCCATTGTTATGTTTGGATCTATGAGAAATCAAGTAAATTAATTTAAATCTTGAATATAAAATGGTTTTATTTATTTATTATTTTTTTTTCAGGATGATTTGACTCATAAATTGTCAGACATAATTAAATGTAATAATGAATTAATCCGTAATGAACAATCTGGTGCTGCTACTCATATTATAGTTGAGAATATTAGAATGTTACAATATCATGTTGCTACTTTAGTAGATAATGATATGCCTGGTTTACCAAGGTGAGATAATTTTCCCTATTATATTTCATTTTTTAATAACTTATTAATAATATGCATTTATATAGTATTAAAAATATACCATTTTCCTTGAATTTTCAATAAAAATTTATTTTTATAATAATTTTAAATACTTTTAATGCATTAAATAATAAAAAATTAGATTAAAATTAAAAAATTTTAAATGGTTAATACTTATAATTATTTGAATTCAATTTCACATTATAATTTTTATAGCAAGTTCTAAATAAAGTTGGAGTTTATTTATGTATTATGAAAACTGTTAAAGGAATTATTTATTTTATTTTTAGGGCAATGCAAAAATCTGGTAAACCACTGAAATCAATTAAAGCCCGGTTGAAAGGTAAAGAAGGTAGAATTCGAGGAAACTTGATGGGAAAACGTGTTGATTTCTCTGCTCGAACTGTTATCACTCCTGATCCAAATTTACGAATTGATGAAGTTGGTGTACCTCGTACTATTGCACAAAACATGACATTTCCTGAAATTGTTACTCCATTTAACATTGATCAGTAAATATAATTGAATACAATATACTTGTATTAATACTAATTAATTTAACTTTGATATTTAAATCAATTTTTTTAATAGTATGTTGGAATTAGTTCGCCGTGGTAACTCCCAATATCCTGGGGCTAAATATATTATACGTGATAATGGTGAAAGAATAGATTTACGGTTTCACCCAAAACCTTCAGATTTACATTTACAATGTGGTTATAAAGTTGAAAGACACATTAAAGATGGTGATTTAGTAGTTTTTAATAGACAGCCTACTTTACACAAAATGAGTATGATGGGTCATAGGGTTAGAGTTTTACCATGGTCTACATTTCGGATGAATTTGAGGTATTTTTATTTTTATATTTTTTCCTAAAATAAAAATGTATGAATATATTTTATATTTATTAGTTGTACATCTCCTTATAATGCTGATTTTGATGGTGATGAAATGAATCTTCATGTTCCACAATCAATGGAAACAAGAGCTGAAGTAGAAAATATTCATATTACTCCTAGACAAATCATTACCCCTCAAGCTAATAAACCTGTTATGGGAATAGTACAAGATACTTTGACAGCAATAAGAAAAATGACAAAAAGAGATGTTTTTCTTGAGAAGGTAATTTTTAATTATAGAAGTAAATGTATAAGATAATGTTTTTATTCTTGGTGAATATAAAGTTTAACATCTTTATCTAGTATGCAATTAAAAATATATATATATTTTTTTTTTAAATTATTTTTTAGGAACAAATGATGAACTTATTGATGCATTTACCAATTTGGGATGGAAAAATGCCTACTCCATGTATTCTTAAACCTAAGCCATTATGGACAGGAAAACAACTTTTTTCATTGATTATTCCTGGAAATGTCAATTTGATACGTACCCATTCTACTCATCCGGATGATGAAGATAATGGTCCTTATAAATGGATATCTCCTGGTGATACAAAGGTTCAATTTATTTTATTTAATTCTGTTTATACCTCAACATCAATGAAGATAATGATTTTAAAATAATTATAACTAATTAAGTAAAATATTTTATAAAAATGAATTAAGATAATAACAGATCATATTTAAAAAAATAAAAAAAATGAAGTAGTTATAAAATAAAACAAAAAAAAGTAAGAGTGTTATGTAATTTATATATTAAATGTAAATTTTAAAATAAAATAAATATATGTTAGACAAACTTAACTACTGGGTACTAGATAGGTAATATACTAGTAACTGATACTGTGTTAAATATTAGGTATTTTAAAAATAAAACTAAATTTATTATTATTTGAATACCGTAAAATGAAGCAACATTGATAAAATTTTATTTTTTTTTAACATTTTTTGTTTATAATTCATTGAAAAATAAAGCTTTATACAATATTTTGCCAATTATTGTTCTTTATAAGTATTCAAATAGAAAAACCATTTTTAAGATAATTTTTTTTTTATTACCTACCTATCCTTAAAATTTTAATTTTAAAAAAATTATCAAAGTTATACTACTATTGGGGTAACTTTAATATGTCCATTTGAATTGTGTATAATGCATGGTAATAGGCATAAGTTATCAATATTATCACATATTAAAATCCAGCAACAAGTTTTTGTTATTAATTTATCTTAATGCTTTAACTTGGTAAATAATATGATAACAATTTATTTTATTGGTTGGATGCTACAAATGGAATGTTGTTAATACAATAATCCAATTATCAATACTCTTATGTACATAGTTATGAAAATAGAATAACATATTATCAAATATATTCTAAATATCAAAGATACATCTTTATATCAATGTTATCCCATAATATGGTAATCAAATAATATCCATTACTGATTATAACTGTTTTCTTTTTTAAATTTTTTTTTTTTTTTTACTCAGTACTTAATTTAATATTTTATTGTATTAATCAACAATAATGTTTATATTTATATTAATTAAATTTATTTATTCTCAGGTTATGGTTGAGCATGGTGAATTAGTGATGGGCATATTATGTAAAAAAACATTAGGTACATCAGCTGGGTCTTTACTTCATATTTGTATGTTAGAATTAGGACATGAAGTATGTGGACGGTTCTATGGTAATATTCAAACTGTGGTTAATAATTGGCTTTTATATGAAGGTAATTAAATTTAAATCTAGATAAAACATTGTTTTTAACTGTTTTTTTAATTATTATTTTAGGTCATTCTATTGGTATTGGTGATACTATTGCTGATCCTCAAACTTATTTAGAAATTCAAAAGGCTATTAAAAAAGCCAAAGAAGACGTTATAGAAGTCATACAAAAAGCTCATAATATGGATCTTGAGCCAACACCAGGTAATACTCTCCGTCAGACTTTTGAAAATCAAGTAAACAGAATTTTAAATGATGCTCGTGATAAGACTGGAGGTTCAGCTAAAAAGTCTTTGACAGAATATAATAATCTTAAGGCTATGGTTGTTGCTGGATCTAAAGGTTCCAATATTAATATTTCTCAGGTATGTAAATTGATTTAATTTAATTTAAATGATATTAGTTATTACTAATAATAACCTAACCTAACCTTATTAGTAATGAAGTTATTAATTTATTTTTAATTTTGGTAAATATAAACAATTTTATTGGCTTTAGGTTATTGCTTGTGTGGGACAACAAAATGTAGAAGGCAAACGTATACCATTTGGATTTCGTAAACGTACACTTCCACATTTCATTAAAGATGACTATGGTCCGGAATCAAGAGGTTTTGTTGAAAATTCATATCTTGCCGGATTAACACCTTCAGAATTTTACTTTCATGCCATGGGTGGGCGTGAAGGGCTTATTGATACTGCTGTAAAAACTGCTGAAACTGGTGAGTTGAAATTAATATATTATAATTATATTAGTTGTTAAATATTAACGTATTTTTTTAGGTTATATTCAAAGACGTTTAATCAAAGCTATGGAATCTGTTATGGTTCACTATGATGGGACTGTCCGTAACTCTGTTGGTCAATTGATTCAGTTACGTTATGGAGAAGATGGTTTATGTGGAGAGACAGTAGAATTTCAGAATATTGCTACTATAGAACCATCACATAAGAAATTTGAGGATGAATTTAAATTTGATGTTTCAAATGAAAGACAAATGAGAAAAATATTTACTGAGGATGTATTAAAAGATTTAATGGGCAGTAATGATACTGTTGCTGAATTGGAAAAAGAATGGGAACAATTAAATAATGATAGAGATACTCTTAGAGAAATATTTCCTTCTGGTGAAAGCAAAGTGGTGTTACCTTGTAATTTAAAACGTATGATTTGGAATGTACAAAAAATTTTTCACATTAACAAACGAGGACAAACAGATTTGAATCCTATAAAAGTTTTACGTGGTATGTTGTATAACAATATATTTATTATGTACTATATTTTAATTTTTTTATTGTTAATTACTTATTAAAGGAGTGCGAGATCTGTTGGACAAGTGTATTATTGTAGCAGGAGAAGATCAGTTAAGCAAGAAAGCCAACCAAGATGCTACATTATTATTTCAATGTTTGGTACGATCTACTCTGTGCACTAAGCTTGTGTCGGAAAGATTTCGCTTATCTTCTGAAGCATTTGAATGGTTAATTGGTGAAATTGAAAATAGATTTAAACAAGCCCAGGTAAATTTATTTTTGCCAATAATGTTAATGCTATTTTAAATATTTTTTCTGGGTTTTTTTTTTTCAGGCACAACCTGGTGAGATGGTCGGAGCATTGGCTGCTCAAAGTTTGGGAGAACCTGCTACTCAAATGACATTGAATACTTTCCATTTTGCTGGTGTATCTTCAAAGAATGTAACTCTTGGAGTGCCTAGATTAAAGGTAAATATATTTATTTATGATATTTTTTGTTAATAATAAATATTAAATTATATTATACCTTAATCCATAGGAAATTATCAACATAAGTAAAAATCCAAAAGCACCTTCATTGACTGTATTTTTGACTGGAACAGCTGCTAGAGATGCAGAAAAAGCTAAAAATGTATTGTGTCGTCTTGAACATACAACATTGAGAAAAGTTACTGCTAACACTGCTATTTATTATGATCCTGATCCTCAAAATACAGTTATTAGAGAAGATCAAGAGTTTGTAAATGTGTATTATGAAATGCCAGACTTTGATCCTTCAAGAATTTCACCATGGTTGTTGCGTATTGAGTTGGATAGAAAAAGAATGACTGGTAATTAAATATTCATATAATTATTTTAAATTATATTAAATATAATTTGCATTTTAAAATATGTTTAATATTAGATAAGAAATTGACTATGGAAGCAATATCTGAAAAAATTAATGCCGGTTTCGGTGATGATCTCAATTGCATATTTAATGATGATAATGCTGATAAATTAATTTTACGTATTCGTATAATGAATGGTGAAGATGGAAAAATGAATGGTGGTGATGATGAAGACACTGTTGATAAAATGGAAGATGACATGTTTCTTAGATGTATCGAAGCTAATATGTTGTCTGATATGACACTACAAGTGAGCGAAAAACTGACTCAATTTTATTAGTTTTTTATTTATTTTATTTAATTAATTTACTTCTTTATATTTTTCTTATTTATAGGGCATAGAAGCTATAGCTAAAGTTTACATGCATTTGCCTCAAACTGATTCCAAAAAAAGAATAATAATCACTGATGTAGGGGAATTTAAAGCAATTGCTGATTGGTTATTAGAAACTGATGGTACAAGTCTAATGAAGGTGTTGAGTGAAAGAGATGTTGATCCTGTGAGGACATTTTCCAATGATATTTGTGAAATATTTTCGGTAAAGCTTGTACTAAAATTACATATAAATTGAACACATTGTAAAATATATATTTGGATTTCAGGTTTTGGGTATTGAAGCTGTTCGTAAATCAGTTGAAAAAGAAATGAATACTGTGTTGCAATTTTATGGTTTGTATGTAAACTATCGGCATTTGGCATTGTTGTGTGATGTAATGACTGCTAAAGGTCATTTGATGGCTATTACGAGACATGGTATCAACAGACAAGATACTGGAGCGTTAATGAGGTAAATTTAATGTATAATCTATATAAACTTTCTAAATCATCTAGATTATAAATTTTTAAATGTGTATGTATTTAGATGTTCATTTGAAGAAACAGTTGATGTATTATTAGATGCTGCTTCGCATGCGGAAGTTGATCCAATGAGAGGTGTTTCTGAAAACATAATTATGGGACAGTTACCTAGAATGGGAACAGGTAAAATTTTTTTATTAATTATAGTTTAATTATTAGAAATATTACAACTATGTGTTTTATTAGGTTGTTTTGATTTACTTTTGGATGCTGAAAAGGCTAAGGATGGTATAGAAATACCAATGGATAATGGTTACATGGGTGTGGGTGGTGGTGGTATGTTCATGGCAGCTGGCACACCATCAATGTCACCTGCTATGACTCCATGGGATCAAACATCTACCCCAGTTTATCAAAATAGTAGCTGGCAATCAAGTAAAATCTTAAAAATCTTATCCAGTATCCAATGTTCTTTTAAATTAATTTTTTATTATTTTATACAGATTTGGATGCTGGCATGACTCCGGGTGGTCCTGGATTTTCTCCTGCTGGGTCAAGTGAAGCTAGTGGAACATCTCCATTCTGGATGACTAGTGGAGGAACTCCAGGCAGTCCTGGATCGCCAGGCATGGCGACTAGTCCATATGTGCCTAGTCCTAGTTCTATGTCACCCAGTTATAATTATCCAACTAGTCCACAGTTTGGTTCTATGTCTCCATCTATGACTCCCACTAATTATTCACCAACAAGTCCACAATACTCAGCTACACAACAAAATACTCCAAAATACTCTTCTATGTCTCCTAACTTCAACTATTCACCAACTAGTCCATCATATTCACCAACTAGTCCTTCATACTCTCATACTTCGTATTCACCAACAAGTCCTTCGTATGTATTTCATATTTATAAACAACATTTTTGATTATTAATATTTAACTTTATTTTTAGGTACAGCCCAACATCTCCATCATACAGTCCTACATCACCTTCTTATAGCCCAACTTCTCCATCGTACAGTCCAACATCGCCATCATACAGCCCTACATCTCCCTCGTAAGTTTATTTAACTATGTTTATATTACTAAAACTAATTATGAAATAATATTTGACACTAAATATTATAATAACAGTATATTCAATTATACTGTGATTATTCAATTTACAATGTTATTGAATATAGTAGCTTAAAAATTGTATTTATTAAATTTCAGATACAGTCCAACCAGTCCTTCATATAGCCCTACATCTCCTTCATATAGTCCAACTTCTCCATCATACAGCCCAACGTCTCCATCGTAAGTATTTATTAGTTTTTTTAATTGTATATAACAGGTTTCTAAATTAACTAAAGTATGATCAATTTTTAAATTTTTGCCGCCTATGTTGTGAAACATAATTTTTTATTCGTTACAAAATATCTGAAATCGATACTCTTTATCTTGGTTTTAGTGTGTAAATGTACTTAAAATAATTATAAATATAATTTGTTATTATTAATTTAGAAGTTGGGCTTAGGAAGTATTCAAGTATTACGTCAGCAGACCATTGAGGTAAAGGGGATTCAAAAAATTTGACTATCTTACATGAGGGAAGGGGTTAAATCTTAAATCTAATGTCAGCATCATATCTATCAAAATTCAAATTAAGTCTCGAAAAAATCAAAATTCGATGATTTATCGACAGCATGGTCAAAAGGCTAATTGTCGTAACCCTCACTTTGGTCGAAAACGGGATTATCATGAAATATTAAATTTCATATCATTTTCTTGTGGTTAACCAATTGTCGTAACCCACCATACTATTTAATTACTATAATTTTAATATTTATCATTTATTTTAACGTCATTTTATATATGATTATATAGGTAAATAAAACGTTAAAAGTGTCTATTGTAAAATTATGTTTTTGTGGGTTACGACACTTGGCCTTTAACCATCAATATGAGCCACATATTTATTCTTATTATTATCTTTAATTTTTAATTAAAGAAATTAATTTTATTAATAAGATTAAAAGAATTTAAAGGGGGCCTATAAAAATTTTTGACGTAAGATAGGGAAAGAGGTAGGCTCTGTCTGATGTTTGCTGACATGGGGGACTAGGGGTCATCAATTTGCTGATGTAATACTTGAATGCTCCTTTATTTTAATTATTTCTCACATCTGTTTTGATATTCATATACATTTTGGTTAATTTCAAGAATAAGGAATTTTTTAATTATCATCATCATCATCTTCATCTATTTTCTATAATGGTTTCCATTTAAAATTAGGATTAATTATTATAGGTATTGTTGTAATTAGATGTATGTGGATGAAAGTCTTTGTAAATTTGTTATTTACATATTTTTTGTGGTTTATTGAAAATGTTCTCATGACTCATTTATAAATACATTATTGGAAACTTCTAAACTAGCAGTCACCAAATGGTAGTCTGCGGACAAATTTTATCCGACTCACAGACAAGGAAAGAAAGTAAAAAATCTATAATAAAATACATTGATTTTTTACCGCTGGAAGCAGATGTTATACTCATTGCCGAGTACATTTTAGAATTTGAATTGGTGACCATCTAAATTTCTTTGCATTTTAATATGTTAAAAATATTTGCTTTGAATTTTGATCACCCCTGAAAATTTCAAAATACTCAAGTGGCTCTCCAAAAATATTAATTGGTCACTCCTGTTGTAGACTATAAAATGTAATTGTACTGTAGTTTTTAGTACTTACAGTTGATACGTATAAAAAAAAATTTTAAATTATTGAATGTATTCAAATATTAATATAGAAATTGTATTAATTTATACAGGTATAGTCCTACTTCACCATCTTATAGCCCAACTTCACCATCTTATAGTCCAAGTTCACCACAATATACTGCATCATCGCCATCATATACACCTAGTGCTACATCAGGTGTGAGCAATTACAAATACTCACCCACTTCACCCTCTTTAGCAGTCAGTCCAACATATTCCCCTACCAGTCCAATGTATTCACCATCAAATGCTTCATATTCTCCATCTTCTGTGCAACATACACCAAATACTGGAAATGCACAATACAATCAGTCTTATAGTCCTAGTTCACCGGTTTACTCGCCTACTAACTTCTCATTATCAAGTCCCAGGTATGGTATATATTATATTTTTCTTTTTTTATGATATTTAAAATCAATATTATTATAGGTATTCTCCAACTTCACCAACTTATTCCCCTGGTGTTGGAAGTCCAAATTATTCTCCATCGTCACCAAATTATTCGCCAACGTCTCCAAATCCAAGTGGACCCGATGAAAATTAAAATTAATCTGATTTTATATGTTTAATAAAATACATAAGTATTTTATAATATTTTTTATAGTAGTTACTAATTGATGAGACTGTACTTTATTTTTTTAATAAATTGCATTATGTACATAATATGAAATAAGAGTTTTTAATTTTCAACTCAAGATCTGAAATACATTTTAAACAGATATGAAACGATTTTTTAAACTTGTTTACAATTAATTTTTTTAATAATAATCCTAAATATTTGAAATTTCAGAAAATAATTAATCTTTACATTCTGCAAAAAATTGTTAACTATTGTATTTTCTTAAAAAAAATTGTATGCTATATTTTCAGTAGATATTCATTTTTAAAATGTATAAATTGACCATATTTTATAAAAATGTTCATGGTATTTGAGAAACTGCTAAACGAACATTACACTTAAGCAAACAACAAATTTTTAACAAATGCTTGCAATATTCTGGTAATTTTAACTTTACTGAAAATAGCTTTCTCGTACTACAATCTATTTTTCTAATATTTCTAATAAGTACTCGTGTTGTATCTTACTGATTTTTGCAAATAAAGATAAGTAACAGAAATTTGATTGTTTAAATGCATTTGTTTTCAGCTAACATGAGTTTATTTTGCTTATTTTCTTTATAAACATTAAATTATACAAGCTTACGTTTATAAAAATAGTGTAACAATAAAAATATTATCAACTTAAAATATATGTAGGTAACGTCGATATACATATGCTTAAAATTAGTCTTAACAATTAATTATATTCATAGCAGTAATTATTATTTCTACCATCCAGTATCAACTCGATAGTTTTCAATAATTATAAAAATTTTACTTTTGAGCAATTAAATAATAACAACAGTAATAACTTATGCTAGTTTTTAAAGACGTCGTCACTTTTAGGTAGGTAGATATTAGGCTAACCTGTAGAACATAATAAAATAATTTCTCTCTCGTATAAAAAAATGAAAATACTGGCAACATAATATTTACACAAGTGTTACGAAATTCGTGTTCGTACTTTTGTGTCAACGTGTTGTTTTTTTAGGAAGTACTAAACACGTTTGTAAAATCGCGTACGCCATACGGGTATACGTTTACAGGCTCTCAATGGTACCGTCCATCGTTTCTGTACGGCCACTGCTGATGCAGCCCTTGCTGATAGTGCGGTTTGGTCGGCCGACCGTACTTGTCGGGCATGTGAACGCGGCGTGCCACGACGGCGGTCCTGTCCTCGTCGCTGAAATAACCGTTGTTGGGGTAACCAGTGCCCGGCGGCGACTGCAGCATCGAATGACCCGTGGCCTTCCTCCAGCCATCCATGTATTTCCTCCGCTGCGCCTCATCCTCGGCCGCTTCCTTCCTTCTGCGCTGTTGCGACTTGGACGAGCTACTCTCGCTGGACTCCTCTGACGTGCCCAGACCCAAGTCCTTGTCCGACTTGGAGCCGGCTTTGTTGACGAACTTCTTGGGCGCGCCGTGGTACGGTTTGCCGAAGTCCATCTGTGCCGCGGCTCCGCGCTGCTGTTGATGGTGATGAAGCAGCAGCGACGGGTGCGGTATGCTGTACGGGTGAGGTAGCGACTTGTCGTCGGCGGACGGACGGCGCCGCTTCGACGAGCACGCGCCCGGTCCGAACAACGACAGCAGCACTGGCAGCAGAAACATGCCGTGCAACGCGCCGAACACGATCACCAAGAATATCATCTTGAAAAACACCATGAATATGTAGCTGCCGGCCAGGATGAGCGCGGAGACGCCCAGCACGGTGCTGATCGCGCCCTGGATGATTGGCAGCCCGAGCGCGTACAAGCTCTCGCGCACCCGTTCCTCCGGGCTGTCCGCCTTCGACGACATGTACGCGTAGCATATGTGCGCGGTGAAGTCCACGGAGAACCCGATGCACATGATCAGGTTCACCATGGATATCGAGTCCAAGTTCACGCTCCACAGGGCCATGTAGCCGACCACGCCCAGCTCGATGGACACTATGGAGAACGCGACCCACAGCGAGCACAGCACGTTCGGTATGAACAGGAACGAGATCAGCATCATCGTCGCGCCGCCTACCAGCATCGATTGGATGGACGTGGGTCGAACGAGTTCGAACTGCGCGTACGCGAACATGGTAAAACCAAAACGAAAATACATATACATGAATAATGACAATGATTGCAGTCGGCGCTGTGGTTGGTGGACTGGTGATCTAGGCAAATGCCTAGGATTTCGCACTTGAAATACTTTGGGGTCCCACAATTTGTCAAGTTAGAATAGTTAGGTGTATTTAGGTGTAAGGAAATGTTACTGCTCATGCTTAGGGCCATGCAAAACGTGACGAAGGCACCGATTGCAGTCAACAAGTAGTGTCCGAAGTCTTTGATCGTCGACCATACGGTTAGAGATCCGAAACTCATCGTCAACGCAATGATACGTTATTATTATGTTCAAGGCGTTGGGATATTTAGTGTCGCGGACATTTTCATCCCTTTCGCTAGACTTCTTTCCCCTTTCCGAAAAGATCGATCATCGAACGAAATGTCCTATAAGAATAATTTATCGTCCTCGGAGGGCTCTGTTTGATGGAACAAAAACATTTTATGATGAGCAACGATCGCGCGAAACGGAATTTTAGGTGGCTGTAGAAATCACTAATCAACCCAAACCAGTATCAATGTTACGATATTTTAAGTAAGGTAATTTTTATAATAAAAATTTAAAATAATCTCCCTGAAAAAATAAATCGCCCCCGAAAAGCATTTCGTTCCGTTATAGGTTTTTTTTTTTTTTGTTTCGCTATTGATTTTAGTAAAAATATTGAGACATCGATATGTCCTCATAGATTATAGAAGTACAGAGGAACTAATTTAGAAGAATATGGATAATATTTAAGAGATATGAAAAATTATAGAAAGCTGTCGATTTGAAAATGTTACCTGATCGAAAAACACGAAGTAGGGATGGAAAACGCTAACGTTCAATGGTGAATCATGAGCAATTCTTCGTAGTTCTCTGACCATGTCTTTTTCCATATTTCCGTCACTGATGTTCACTGCCTGTATCATGAAACGGGAAGCTATGATTTTGGTCCCATCGTCGTTAAACTTGACGTCCAACGAAAACGGATTAGGTTTGAACAACCACAACTATGAGGAACCGAAAAACGAAAAAAACTTAGTCGATGCACATTAGTTGGTTGTGATATTTTCGATCTTACGTCGTTCAGCGTTTGTAGAAAAGATTCTCTGGTGTCGATAGTCACATTGAGTTCCTCTTGGTTTCGATTCACGTAGTTCACAAATGACCGTACCCAAGACTCCGTATACAACGGAGAGGATATGAACGGCGAGCTTTCAAACGTTTTGGTCAAATTTTCTATTTGATCTTGGACATCCACATCCCAATAATCCAACTCCCCACTTATTATCACCTACATACAAACAGTACATAATTATTTTTAAGTTCGATGATTTATATTAAAACAACATAAATTTTAAGTTGTAAAGGTGTTATTAAGAAGAAGAAAAAGAATATGTGTTATTACCTGTATGCAATAACGTTATAACTTGTATTATTTAGTGTGAATTTTGTTAGTTTTCAGTATTGATGAACTTTATACAACTTTATTACATTTTTTATAGTATATATATAGATAGGTGATTAAACGTAAAATGAAAGGTTGGATACAGTCATTAATAAATATAGGCGCAAACAAATTACATAATTGTTAAAATATATTTATTTAAATTTTATTAACATAAATAGAATCCTAAAGTGTGTTTGAATACCGTTTGTTTTCGTTAACTGTATGTTATACATTATGTATAGTTTTGCAAATTACTTAATTGTTTTCGAAAAACATGAATTATATACTCGTATTTTAAAATTGTATTTAATTAAATTATATAATTTCTATCTAAATCGCCAGATAATTAATACTATTATTTCATTCGCGATTGGGCCATAATACTAAATTCAATATCTACAAAAATGTTATATTCACATTGCGTATGGTATCTGGTAAACCTGCAAATTTGTAAGAAATAAAATAAAATTATAGAACTCAAAAGTTCGGATTTTTAACCTCGACACTTATACTTAATACCATTACTATTTTGATTTTTGGATAAAATTGAATTGTTTTAAACAAGTCAGCATTGATATTGACAAACTTTATTATTTTCTATTTATAATTATTGTTACTGTTAATCCGTTTTGTATTGAGTCAATTGAAATCTTGAATTAGTGCATTACATATATGGTTAGATCACACCCAGCCATGTAATACATGGTCATTGTTAGTAATTTATATATGTGAGAGTGTCATAAGTATATTACCTGTATTCTGTATGGGAATTCTCTGAAGTAAAAATCGTCTCTGTCGTAGAACTCGATGGAATACGAATCGGGTTTAGACAGTTTTCTCCTCTGCAATCCTTCTTGGATGGTCGTCGTACCGTACATCGCGCCCGCAAGATAACCGGCAAATACTAACAGCACCATGATCTTTATGTACCATTGGTTCAGCGCCCAACCCAAGCTATCCCTGCACCAAACCATGATCGCATTGTCCGGGTTGTCACGAGGGTTTCCGGGATCCTTGGGGTTCACTCCTCCCGAACAGAACACACGGTACAACCACGACTCTTTATCTGGAAGAAAATACAGTTTAAATGTTTTTAGTAAACATATATAAGTGTTAGGGACGTATTATTTACATGTTTAAGTCCTATTTGATTTGCTGTATATATCGACCGTATTTCGTATTATTATTATGTGTACTAAGTATTTATTCATATATAATAGTGCATAGTACACAGTATATAGTATAAGTCTTATACTATATACTATGTACTATGCACTATTATATATGAATAAATACCGCGGTCCTATATATATGGATTCTTTTTTCCCCCGAGAGTTGACAGTAAAGACAGTTTACTGTGTATGTACATTGTCTGCGTGTTTATTTTTCATCTATTATGTAACGCCTATTTATACGTCAAATCTACGATAAGCTCGAACGGGCAATGGGTCGTCCAATTGTTTATTATTTATGACGTTCATTACCTCGGTTGATAGTTCTTTTAATAACTTTAATGGTTTCGTCATCGTTTGAAATATTGTCCAAAATCACGTTTGTCTCTTTTTATTAAATTTCTAAATTCTGTTTTCCGATGTTTTAGAAATTATTATTAAAACTTTTAACGATAGGTATGTAATTGTATACATCATATGTAATATACATCCTTAAACATGAAAAACCTTATAGTTCCCCTTCCCCCACCCTCCCATTAAAATCCTGAGAAATCAGTAATTAGTGTACTTATATGGTTTAAACTTGTTTAATAACTTTCTAGGTTATACTGAATAAATATATATAAATGCAGTTCGCACATTTTCGAGTGAAATATGATATATTATTTCAGGAATATTTTAAAGTTTCTACTTTTATTTTGCTTATTATAAAAAGTGTCGAATACCATGGTTTAATACACTTTTTTTAAATATTTATGATGCATAAACTATTCCATATATATATACATGTAGGTATAGAACTATTATTGTGTAAGCTTGTGTTGATTCGAAAATTTGAAGGAAAAACCATTTGAAATAATTACACAGATTTGTGAGATTCTTTAATAATATTGTGTTACTGCCTAGAATATTATAATCATAAAATTAATAATAATTATTATTAATAAGATTAGATAACTTAAAACAATGTTAAAACACTTTACATATTTTAAATTAAAGAGATTATGGGAAAAGCAATATTCTGAAGTGCAATAGTGTATGTGTGTATGTATATTAGGACACTAGGCATATTCAAAAGATTGATAATAATAATAATATTGTATTTGAGTGACAATCTTAACCTAAGTTTAATTTACTATTTAATTTTTTTGCTTACTTAAATAAGTCATAAATTAATAAAAAATAAAATAAAATAAAAATTAGTAATCGGTTTATACTCATAATTTAATATAGAAATAAATAAATAAACATTTACATTAATTCAGTGTTAGAAGTTACACATAAATACTTAATGAAATAAAGAAAAATGATTTTAATAATATTTTAAATGAACAAAATGATTTTAAAAATAATAGCTTACATCAATACATTTTTGATAGTAATAAATAATAATAACCAAGTTATTTATGTTTCTTAACATATCTATGTCCTTTAAAAACTAATTTTAAATAATATCTTTTATTAAAACTATTTCTATGTTAAACTACCAACTTTTCTCAATGTATTCCTTCTATCTTTTCATATTCAGTCGCGATTTTATTGACATTATGTGTACCTGATAATGAATTTTTAATTCGAAAATGGTTATACATTATATATATATATACTGGTATATTACAAACATAATAATACTCCAGGTACAGTTAAAAACGTAAATTGTGAATTAGTGTATTTATATTGGGTCGGTATATGGTTTCATGTTAAATTCAAATATACGAAAATATATATAAATAGTATTTGAAATTTGTTAACTTATGGATGAGTGAAGAAGGTTACTTGACGTCTATCATTAATTTATAACACAAATGGTATACAATACAATATATGTTTATATTTCTTTATTGTAATTTTCGTGTCGTGTTAAACACGTAGTAGTTATAACAGCTATGTTACGGTATCTAATAATAATAATTTTTTTTTTTTTTTTTGATTCGCAAAATAGTGATATAATTGTGAAAATACAGTGTAAAAGAAACGGAGCCTAAGACCGCGATGAGAAAACTGTGGTAATTTAATAGTCGAAAACGTTCGTATTGCGGTTTTGGACTTCATACATTCACGTTGCATACATTGTGTGTTCACATACATCGGATTTTTCTGTTTTTTTTACGTAAACACCTTTGACTATAGATATGTGATGCATAGTAGTGTGGGCAATATGCATTTTCGTGTGCTCATATCGTACATACATATAAATATTGTAGTTCTACGTGTTGTGTGCAAACGTTTAACGGTTAATAATCCAAGAGAACTTTTAATATTCAAACTGAAACTTCAAATGTTATTTGGTAATCCCTCTACAAAAAATATTTTCTACAAACTATACTATTCGTACCTACTTCCATTATAAGTTTATTGCATAGTTTCAGTAACCCGTAGACCCTTTCCTGTTCAAATGAACATTTTGTTTTACAAAAAAAAAAAAAAAAAATATTAATAATTATAATAATAATTGCTATCTTCGTTAAAAATATACATGAAACTTTTATTGTAGACTTCCTATTTAAAAGCTTGATCTGAACCACGTCTCAAGATATATCTATTTCTATATATATATGTATAAATATCTTAACCTGTGGTATGCACGGAACGAATCTGATATGACAGTAAGACCAAAAAGTACCTACATCATGCTTATACTTCAATTTACTCGGAAATCGAAATGTATTCATAATAATTTATGGTAACAATACAATTAGTGCACAATAAAATTATATACCTATAGCAAAGTGTACTAATATTTGTTTATTATTCACACGTAGAGTTACACTCTGAGATTGAAGTGTAAGATATAATATAGCCTGACGTATTCGAGGATCAATGAATTATGCTTATGTGTTGTTCAGACTACAAGACGCTATAATATTGTATTCAAGCCTACGCGTTACTCGCAATGACGATGGCTTGTTATTAACTTTCGAAAATACCTCACTATTGCGGTCTACACCATATTCATTTGTGTGTTTAGTTACTCTATTGTTGTTACAAAATATTAATAACTTATATATTTATATAAACACTATAATTCATTTATTTTAAATATAACGTTGTAGTATAATTGTAATTTTAAAAAGTTAAATAAATTATAGACATAACTCACAATTCATGAGCGTGACCGTATGCGAACAACCGGAATAACTATTACCTACAAGATAACCAATGTCCGATTCCCGATCGCATAATAGTTGCGTATCATCATTAACCGTTATACGTTGGGTTTGAAGCTTAAAAATAACCACGATCAGTGGGGTGTAGCTGTCATATGGCGAACTGCGGTACTTACACGGGAGTACAAAATTATACATTATACAGAAAAAAGGCAGATTAGGCTAAGAAGTTATCGAGAGTTACTTCACACGTTAATAGCTATTATATTGATAAATTTAAAAATTTAATACCAACTTATGGAACTAGAATTATGCATGACCTTTCCTTAGGCTTTAGCAAAAGGTTTTATGACGATCGTATTATTTTTAGGTTTTATTTGGTACATAAATACATTTTTGCGAGTTTTATAATAATTTATACTTAGTCCTGTTCAATATTTATATATTTATACTAAACTAATTCAAATAATCTTCAACCGACAATTATTTAAATCAATAAATTAAACAATACAAAATAATTTTCTGGGTAACTAAAAAATGAAATAATGTATACAGCCAAAAACTGTTTCACACTATACGAACGATTTTAAATAAAAACTTTCTTAATGCGCCTTTACATAATAATTGGTAAATTCTCTCAACAATTTAAATGGATCGATATGGTAGTTTTGGTTCTACGTTGATCAGTCAAGATGTACTTGGTATTTTAATTTGATATATTTGAATATATAAATAATTATTTGATAAAAAACTATACATTTTTCTTAAAACTGTTTACAAATAAAAGAAAAAATTAAATATATTTTTGTATGTATTTTTCATGTTTTAGGGTATATTTTTATACTTAAAAAAAATTAGGTCATAAGGTAGTGTATATGCTTATTTACGTATATGTATACTTATATATAAAACCCGAGCCTTAATTACCATAATTTAATATAATTTCAGGACGATCCGATAGTTGTTTGTGAATCATAAAACATTTCGGAAACGATTTTTTTATTATATCAATACTTTTTTATTCACTTTACGTAATCGCTTTATCGATAGAATCGATCACTGCAGTTAATTCGCGCGCAATCCGTACATCGACTTTCTTCGGTCATCGCACTACGACAACTCGATGGTTGCCCCTTCCAAGGTCAACCATGTATGCACACGACGTAGATAATATATGCATTGATACCGATTAAATACAGATTATTCGTTGGAGACACCTAGCACCACACCTACGTTATTTGCCGAAGTTAGAAATTGTTATCGGTTTCACCAGACCATTGTGTGTATGTGTGTGTGTGTGTGTGTCCAATGCGTATCTTATCTACTTACCACTTCTTGGATGGGTTTTATTTAGCATAAAAACTTGTCTTTCAGAGTCGTTCTCAAGATTTTTTAATGTGGGATGGGGGAGGATATTAATTTTTTTTAAAAAGTGCCCCCCCCACATTCCTTTTCTTATATAAAAACAACATATTATATGTAACGAGTAGAAAACAATAACAAGTCAACAAAGTATTTATTGATTATATTTATCGATTTGATTATTAGCAGAGCTTAAACTGGAAGCTCTAAAAAGGTGTTATAAGTACAATAATATGATATTATAAACATACCTATAAATGTTGAAATAATATGCACAAAAATATACCAAATATTGCTTACTTGGATGATCTGTTTCGAGTTTTCCAACAATTATATTATAAAAATATCTGCCTTTGATATTTGTAGTTTCGTGATATTCAAGATAAAATAAAATCATATTTTTTGTTAAGATAAAATTATAGGATACACAAAAAAAGAAAAAAATAGTACTAAAACTTCAAAATATATAAAAATGTGAAACACAAAATTTCGTGTTTATTTTCTAAGTTTTCTGAAATAAATTTATGAGTCACATAAGTATTTCTAGGACCTCTAAAAATGTATGCAAATGTTAGAAGTTTTAAACCTTGTTTATTACTAAATATCAGTTTAACATGAAAATAAAAATCCATCAAAAAAAGACCATGGGGGGGAATCCATATCCTCTTTCCCGTGAAAACGCCCATGTCACCTTTTATAATATATATTATGTAAATTATATACGGTTTCGTATGGATTAATTTAGTCTAATCGAAACAAACGGAGCTATGATTATTCGGACACATCATTTTAATTCGTTGGGTTGCGTGTTATTAACACCACTGATTATGTATTTACAACCAACATTATTACATTTATTAAGAAATGTATATCTGCATTGATATCGGTTTTCTTTAGGCACTTAAAAACATTATTTTATAAAACTGTAAGATCTAAAACTGTAAGATCAGTGGTCCAAGGTACAACTGTTTTTAGAATGTGCAGGCTCAATTATTATTTTAAAATGTAATACGAAAATACGTGGTTATTTCGACGGCTCGGACATACTTCTGCAGTCAGTTAACCTGTCCATGTTCGAAGAACTGCTGATAAATAATTCGTTTTCATGATTTGCATTGTATTTAACCAGCAACTTTATATATTTTTAATATTTATATTTAATTTAAACGTAAATTATTGAATAATAATATGTTAATATGTTTGAAAAACTTGAACGGATTATTATTTCGTTCAATTCATTTTTCAAAATGTATAAAATATTAACGTGAATTTGATATTCGCTAATTTATTGAATCATTATAACCGGTTAAGTATAGTTATAACAGGTTAGTGCACCTGAATCCGGGTTAAACTGTAAAAAAACGAATCTTGTTTACGGAAATAAGGTCAAAATACATAAACATTTTTCCCAATTGTTTTAATTTCTATTGTAGGTATCTATAGTAGCTGGGTAATTATTTATCATTTAAAATAAATTTAAACTAAACATTTTTTTTTGCAGAAACTGACCTGTTAATGTTTATTGGAACAATTTGAATTTTAAGAAATACTGCTAAAATATTTATTAATTGGTATGTTACTGTTTATACTATAAGATTAAAAATGTAATATTGTATATGTACAAATCATAGACTATAAAAAAACATAAATTTAAATTTTACAAACGTAGAATTGATACTTATTAATTTTCTATAAAATAACAATTATGATTTCATATTATTATTTTGGTATTCTAATATTTTATGTTTGATAATATTAAAATTATAATAATAAAATACTTCCATGTTTTTTTTTCTTTGTTCGTAGCACCTTTAGATAAAACCATTATACACCCGAGCGTCAAAACCATAAGAAAAATAAAGTATTAAATAGATACATATAATCATGAGTTATGACTACAAATGAGTTAAATCATTAGTTGTATACATTATATATTTAGTATATTTAAGGTAAAAGCCATAAGTATAAATTATAGGGTGGAGAACGAAATGTGAATATTGGTACAATATAAAGAGAAAGGAGTTTGAAAGTTCACATTACAAGTAAAAGGAAAAGGTAAAATAATCTTGATACATATGCGTGTATTAACAACCATAAGCTATAAAAAAAAAATGAACTAGAAACTATTGTCATTTAGTTTTAAATAACAGATTATTGTCTACTATTCATTTTCATTAAGTATTATTTAACTAAATGTATTAATACAAAAAATATTATTTAACTAGCATTATTAGAATATGTATTCAGACTTAAAGTTTGGTTTTAAGAAATTCTAATCTATTTTCAGTAAAACATTTATACGAGTAGATATTCGAGTACCTACTCATCGAGAACCAAGGTCACGTTTACCTACTTAACATTAAATTGTTATATTAGAACATTGACGTGTAATTACCTGACATCGACACGGGTTTAACTTTAACGCATGTGATCGAATGACGGTTGTTATGTTCCGCGTATCCAGCGAGAGCCATGCACGCGGAAAAGAACGTTAGGTGCCACACAAATATAAAACACACAGCGAATCCTGAAAACAAAAATCAAAGAATGTTACCAATGAACGCACACCAAGGATAATAAAAAAAAAAAAAAAATGTAGGATTTATTATTAAACCATAAAACATTTAATGATGACAAATTATTGTCTCGTACCCGAATATAAGCAGAATATTTGTATGGCTGGAAATGGGCTGAATTTCCCGATGCAGAAGCTCACTATGTCCGTGACCGAAGTAATGGTAATTGATACGGCAGCGTCGGATAGCGTCCTGGCCAATCGTTCCGGGACGTCCATGGTGACGGGAGTTCTTCTCCACGCAGCTAACATGACAAACGTATCGTCGATGCCTATGCCTAAAAAATATACCAATCGATGAAGCGCGAAAGTAGATTCATTGCAGAAAACACGTAAGGCAACGCATCAGGTATACGTTACATAATGTTTCTACGCTTTTGTTATCATATTTCGACGTCGGTCAGTTAGGAGTTTTTATTCTAATTATATATTAAGTCAAACGAAGAGATTTTAACTTAGAGTTGTATGATGTGGATTGATATATTACAACGTGTGTACCGTTTTTATATGTCAACTGCAGTTTGATTCTTTTTTTTATGGTTTTATGTTTTTTTTTTTTTTACGAACGCTTTGTAACGATAATTTGTTTATTAAATGCAGTGTAGGACATTTAAAATAACTAATATAATTGGAGAATTTATATGGAAAAGTGCATGAATCGAAACAAAAACGCATAATATTTAGGATTATTTGGTTTAAATTTAAAGTGCATACCGTGTTATCCGAGTTTTTTAATATATATATATATATATATATATATATATATATATATATATATATATACATATATATAAATATCGCCTAATAGTCATTCTGTAAAAAGTGAAAATTTTCTATCGTGTGTGTGTGTGTGTGTGTGTGTACGTGTTATCGTATGTGTGTCAAATAAAACAGTGTCGGGAACGACAACGGAATGGCTAATAATAGTCTATAGATGGATTAGATGGATTATTTGCAGTTATATGTTTCTTTTTGTTTTTTGTTATTTTTTTTTTTGGTTTTATATTGTCATACGATTAAACAATTATTTCTATCGTTTATATAGTATTAAAATAGGACAATTGCTTATGCGGATGTACATTATAATTTCATACAAGTGATAATGGTTTTATTTTAATATTCTTTTGAAATTAAAAATATTCTTGTCTAATTCTGTTTTTACTTCTAACTTAATACATTCATATTTACTTTTTAGCTGTACCTACGTTTATTGAATATATGCAACTACAGAAACATGGATACTTTTGGTACTTTGTTTGGTTATAATGGCTTATGTGTTTCAATAGCACTCGATTATTTTCAACTTACAACGTGTAATTCATTTTTATTTATGCCAATCTTTGAGGAACGAAATATGTATACATGGATTATGGTTCAACTATTAACTTTTTATACACACAATTATTAATATTTAATATAAATTGTACAATTTGCGACTACGAGTAACAAAAGATTTATTTTACTTAATTTGAAATTAAACTAATTTGAAAATACTTTCATCGCCAAACTGTAAATACTCGTAGACTTATTTAGTTGCTTCACGCGAGAGAGCCTATAAATATACCTAAAACAAATTATAAAGACTACTAAAATGCAAATAGAGATTTTTAATTACAACACTAGTGAGTATAAAATAAACATATATTAATTATAATGTGTTCCGTTATTTGAACTAAATGTTATTAGACGGCTGATAAATTGAGTTGGTAAGTTCATACATTTATAATGAATGTATATGTTCTCATTTACTAGTATGGCAAAACACACTGGTATAAGTTTTATGAAAACAAAATTTAAAAAGTTCCTAGAATAGTTTCATAACATATTTTTAATTATCTACTTCTGTTATAAAATAATTATGTACAATTTTTTTTTTTTTATTGAGTAAATATGTACATGTATGAAAAAAAAGTTTTATTTCTATGTGTATCTACAAGTTTATTTCGAAGAATTCTGCTAAATCACCTAGGTATAATGGAATATTTGAATATCTGGTTTTAATTTGCGTATAAAAAAAACTGGTAGAATTTCAATTTTTGTGTAGTTTCTCCTCCCGGTTTTGTCGGTATTTTGATATATATAGTATCTAAATTTTGCGAAGAAACTTATTGACTATATGAATTGTGCTATTTTTGTAATGGGGTTTTATATTTACAAAAACCTACTTGAAAAAAAAAGAAGCAACTCAAATAATAGAACTTACGTAGAAACACTAACGTCAAAAAAAACATTACTACGAACGCTACATTGGCTGGATATATTTATTTTTTTGAATTTTTTTGATTTAGGATTATTTTTGGAAATTTAGTGCGTAAAATTAAATCTCGTATTCATATATATAAATATGCAACATGGTTAAGAGATTTTCGAATTATTGAAACAATATATGGTAGGGAATTTTTTTCTTCAAATGTTTGTTATTTATTATTTTTATCATACTAGAAAAATTTATAAATGTGAATATATCTAAGAAATTCATCCCCTCCTATAAAAAGGTCTAGGGACGGTTTTTATTATTTTTTTATGATTTGAGGTCTTTTAATATTTTCTTATAATATATTAAAACACAAAAATATTCAACCAGTTAATAATTTAATTCATTTAAAATGTGATTCATAAATTTAATTTCTGATATCCTAAAATGTAATTCTTCTGAACGAAAAACATAATACAGCATTTTAAATTCAAGCATCTCGAATAAATAATATATCAAAGCCTACACTCAGGACCTACTCCCTACCCTCCGTGAAACCACCACTGAGAGACGCCACTGATCACGACGTAAACAATATATACATATCATATGAGATATTAAATGTTCGTGACTACAGATATACCATGATATAATAAATTATAATGAAAATTCTCGAGTTTTTGCCAACAACCTCGACACGAAAACGGGTTTTCACCATCGTGCGCACCGCAGGTGCACAACAATTAGGAGTAGAGGATGTGCTTTCGTTGCTGCACCCCTGACCGAACTGATAATATTTTCGAGTATTTCATATACGATTTAATTGGAATGAGCCAACGTCCCTCTTTCCTGTGCAGTCAATTATGATGCAGAAAAAAGAATATTGTATGCATTTTTATGCTGACAGTGATAAGATAAACATGTTATAATATGTTCATCGCTGATAATTTTTTTATTTATATAAAGTGATAAAATAATAAATATTAATCGGCATATTTACTGGTTAAATATCACTTACTATTCGTGAGTTGGTGAGGAGGGGAGGGTAAACAGTTTTAATCCCTTGGATGTAAATAGCGACGAAGGGAAGAGTGGAGAGATGCAAAACTCTGCACGTCTACAGATACACCAGCAGCGACTTGATACGTCGAGATCCTATTAATTATATTTTTGTAGTTTTCTTTACCCGGTGACGATAATAATGGTAAATCGATCTAACAATTTATGTAGGTAATATCATTGATTTAATATTATTACTATTACTTTAATACTATTACTATTAGGTGTACTCGTAATATTGCCGTGATATATAAACTTATGGTAAAAAAAACCGTTTTTTTCAGCAATATATTAATAATATAATTAATATTATAATACTAACTGCACATGAGGAACGGCGACACGAAATTGATTCCGATGAACGGTATACCCATGTAAATGGCGCAACCGAAAGCGGCGACCGTGGCCATTGCGGCGGATACGTTGCCCATGAGTCCGAGAATGGGTTTGCTGCGCACCCAGTCGGTCATCATGCACGTGACTATGGAAAAAACGGCCATCAGGATGAATGCAGACGAGAAGTACGGCACTACAGTTCTGGTGTTGTTTTCCAGCTCGATGTCCAGCGTCCTGGACCCGAAACGCGCCGTGGATATGTGCTGAAACCGTCCCGAGTCCTCAGCCTTGCCAACCGCGTCCAGAAACGCTTCTTCCCAAACCGAGCCCCTGTCACGCAATACGTATATTAGGCACTCGCTGGTTAACAGGAATAAATGCACGTATTCACTGTCGCACATTGTAGGTGCGCCAATAGAGAGACATTATTTGAACTGTGAATTGTAAAACTATCACCCCGAATACCGAATTTTCTCTGTTTTCTTTAAAGTTCGTTCGGACCTAAGCCTACATTATAATTGTAGAAAACGATTTGTGCCTATGGATGACCACGGGTAAGACTAATCGATGCAAATTTCGTTTTTCTCCTAATGCTCCGTAAAATGTTGCTTTCTGAGCCATAACAATCCGATTCGTATACCGAGCTTTTTTATGAATATTTTTCAGTATATTGATTTATTTTTATTAATATTGCGTATGTGAAGTAATGATGTTTGACATTCAACAATCGATATTAATTATTTTTCACGCATAATTTTTAACTTTAATATTATATTTCTATTTCGAGGTTTTTACGTAATTATGCAAGAATCTTGCCAATCGTTTTCAGGATTTTTTTTTTCTTATGAGGTAGACTTTAATAACTTTAATTTTAAGCTTCAAAATATTATGCAATTAAAAATCAAAAGAAAGGAGCATTCAATACTCAGTAATAGGACGAAATAATCAATATATTTCAAATGTACATTATTTAGAACTTGAATGCATCTAGTCATTTTCTAAGGTTTCCAGTTCATTGCATAATCAGTCCTAGCAATTAATAATAACTAATTTATAAATAAATCTTTCAAGATTTTTTAGTCGTTGACCTGTATATCTGAAAAGTTGTTTGTTGAATGTGGGAAACTTATCGCTTAAATCGGTATTCCTGCAGTAAGTACATTTATTGCCAAGAATTTTAATTTTTAAAAATCGATAAACAGAACACCGTTAGTGTAATTATCGTTTTATTCGTCTGAAAAATGTTATATCTGTAACTCCTTCTTAGAAAATAGATTTATATTACTTTAAAAAAATAGTACCTAAAGACTTGTTATGAAGTCGTGGTGGGATTTCAAGAAAATTCACATATAACCGCTCATTATTGTAATATATTGTCTGGATGATAGTAAAATAAATTATATTCAAACATTTATATTTGTTGAGTGTGTGCTATTTTTTAAATTTTAAATGTGCACAAAACTATGAATATCAACGATTATGATTTAAATGTATTATTACCATATTTAACAGATCATGATGAATGCATATTATTACATAATATGTTTTTGTTTAATTATTTATATTAAACTTTGTAATACATTTTCTGATAAAAAAAATGTATATTTTCAATTCGTATGAATCTCAATTTTATAAAATGTACTTTATAATTTTAAATAAATTAGTAAAACATGTATTTTTAAAATCATTATTTAAAATACGAAAGCAAAAATGGTGTAGTTGATTGTACTTACTACAGTGAGAGTTTTATACTTTTTTCTTTTAGTAAAGATAATACCATTATTAATAATATTACTATATTGGATAATCTGTCTAACAAATTTAAAGAACACCCTGCTATAATATCTTTTATAATCTAGCATTTTCTATGTACCTATTCATTATTTTCATGAAGTCTATTTATTGTACATTAATAAATAAAATAACATCACTGAAAATTTTAAAAATCAAATAAATTATTAGTGTTATAATAGCTACAGATTATAATAACCAATGTAATAAAACTACTTTTAAACGAATTTAAATTGAGCATTATTTTGCTTTTATTTTTCATTTTAAATTTACTCACCAAACATCTTTAAAATTTATTATTAGAAAACTTATTACATTTCAAGTGCAGTGAAATAAAATGATTTTACGGTTGTTAGCTCGTAATAAATGTGAATGTTTTGTTAAGTAAGAATATTTTCTCACAAACTAATAATATTTTTGTAATTAAATTCACTCCATTCTCCATTCTCTTTTAGTTATAATTAAATTTTATGTTATTCAAAACTTTTTAAGCATTAAAATTAATTTGATATTTTGTTATCCAAAAAAAAAAAAAAGTAATAAAACCAATAGTTTTCTCGTTTTGCTCATAATCTAAAATTTGAAGGTGTACACGTTTTGAAAGTTAGAATTTACACATATATTTGAAAATAATGAGTTTAATTTAAGTAATACAAGAAACCAAAATACCATAAATGTATTTTATTTTTAAATGTATTATTTATGACTATGATATTATGTGTTATTATTGACTTTAAATAAAGTTATTTAACGTACCTTTGATCTTGAGCTTTTGTGTCGGCTGTGATGAAGTAAACGAGTTGTAATGCAGGAACTCTTGTAATTAATCCATCCTCATCTATTTCTGTTCCTCCGAAGTATACTGGAAATGTATGCGCGTCCCATGTTACTGGATTGAACATGATGGGAAACGTGAGCTTTAAGGTGCCATTAGCCACTTCTTCCATTACGTAATCAAGATTTAATATGTCATTTGGGAAACACTGATCTATCCATCGAGCGCATATATCATCATACTTGTATACAATGTTTTCTGGACCCCAAGTGATGGTTGCGTTCCTGATGATATCATCCAGTACTCGTAATTCTTTCCATATTTCCACGGATAACATTGTTCGACCATGTTTAGGTATAACGATAACTCGACCGAATCGACCTTAAATTAAAATGTTTAAATTATAAAAATCACTAAAATTGTATTATTATTTATATAAAATTAATTTCACTTTGCATTAATTTTATAAATAAACAATATTACTCTTATTGATCCGAAAGTTTAATTGAGTATGATTTTTTTTAGCTATAATTTATACAAATATTCGTGGCTCATTGTTTGACGAAACACCTCATCATTGAATTAACAATGTTAGGATATTTTATATATACGTTTCAGTTCTGGGCACTCAAATAATATTTAAGGTACGTTATGAGACATTATATCGTTTTAATACTAATTTATTATAAGCTTAATGTTGTTTTCTCTTTTATCGTTTTATCACGATTAAGTTGTGATTATAATACATTTATGGTAATACATAAATATGTAATACAGAAATGTAGGTTGTTTTTTTAAAAAATTCTAATAATATTTTCAATAGAAGCTAGTTTTAAATTTTATAATTTATTCTATCAAATTAAATTAAAAAATAATTTTTTAGAAATGTTTATTTAATAAATAATTGATCTAAAGTTAGCCGTTATAACTGTATAGTTCAGTATTAAATTTTGCGAGATGCCTTTTTTTGAACTAATATGTACCACAAACAATGTATTATTTTTATACCTGGTCTAGTGATTCGGGTAGGATTGAAAAGTGATGAATAGTTCATCTTAAAATGGTTTTCGACAATTGCTCGTTCAGTCTTTCCAGGTCCATGTTCGGGACTGAACAGATATTCAGGATCGATTTCAAATTGCACTCTTTGGAATCCGGTGATACAGATAATCGTCAGAAATAAAGGTACCATGAGAAAATACCCGGGATGTTTGGCTACTACATGGCCAAGTCTATAAAAGGCTTTTGTCAGCCATTTATCGATGCATTCTATTCCGCAAGTCATTTCTGGAAAAAAATAATTAAAGTCAAATAAATTGTTATAACAGATAACTTGTGTAAGACGTTCTTAATCATTTATTTGGTTTCATAAATACAATTTAACAATTTTTTACTATATGAATATGTATATACATATAGTAAACAAGTGTTACATATATGTAGCAGCTAATTTAAAGCCTTGATCTCGCGCAAAAAATAGCGAGAACCGGACGTCGGACGTGTACGCCTTTTCTAACGCAGTGATGTCATTCTGCATGTTGTCGAACAACTATTTAAACCGTTACAGTGTTCTGGTATAATATTTGTGCCTTAATCGCCATCATTAAAACATATTATTTATATGTTGTATTGTTTAATCGAGAAAATCGTACATAACACGAGGTTTGAATACATGAAGACATATAATTTAATTTTATAATTGATAATCGTAGAATTTAGGTCTCGAAAACGAATAAAATAATTTTCTTTCGGAAATAACATTTAGCAGTAAAAAGTTAGAAAAAAATCTACAATTATGTTATGAATAATTCAAGCTAACTAGCAGAATATAATGTATTGTTTATTAATTATAATACGTTTAGGTAAACGTAATAATGATTATATATTTACATTGTTACAAAATAATCGTGTAAAGATATATATCTGTGAAATTTTTTTAAGTGAATTTCAAAAGTAAATTTATCAATATTTTTACATTTTGATACATTGAGCTTGTTAAAAATTTTTGATTCCTTAATAAAGTTGAAATGTTGTAGAAGTAAAGTACAAAAATATTAATATTAAATTAGGTAAAGTTTTAAAATGAAAAGCAAATCGCAATCATTAGTATTTCTTTTTTTAATGTCATTGAATCAGAGACTACTGTTTTTTCTTTTTTTTTTTTAAGTATATTACCTTCAAGTTAAATGAAAGTTGATAGTTTTGTTCTTAATTTTTAAGCGTAGTAAATACAAAGGAAAATCACCTCTAAGGTTTTAAAATTGAATTTGAATGAATATAACTAATATAACTAATAAAATAAATTATTCTGAGAACAGTTTTATGAAACTTTATTACATTGAAATAAAATATGAGTAAATAAAAAAAGAAATCAATTAACACTCAAGTAAATTATCACGATATTTGCATTTTGTTTTTGCCTATGACTACTGATATTTGAAGATATACTTTGAGATACATAATACTTATTTAACAAAACATTTATAGCAAAAAAAATATCGATAGAAGCATCATTGTTTAATAAAATGTTGATTTACCAAATTCAGCTTAAAAATTATTTTTAAAAAACGAATAAGATATTAAGTAAAGGTAAACAGTAAAGGTGTTATTAGTATGGTTACATAAATACATTTCTATTTTTAGTCAACTTTAGACATTAATTGCATTGGAGCGCGTGAAAAATCATGTCACAATGTAAATTAAAGAATAATTGTGAGAATTATTCCATGTAGGTAGGCTGTGTATATGTTTTATGATTACTCCGATTAGACTAGAAAGATAACTTCGGGAACATGTAATACAATCATTATTTTAAAAAAAATACACGTAAAATATCGTGTATATTTTATGTACCGTTGTTAGGTAAACGTGATTCAAATATGATGACTATAAGAATAATGTAATTTTTTGTCAAAATTATAATCTAATCCACGTATGATGTTATTATTTAAAACCTTAATCGATTCATCTGTGTGGAATTGATAAAACAAAAACAATATTATTGCCGTTGCAAAAATGTGTGTATATTATAATTACATACCTACTGTTATACTGTTATAGTTTTGCGATTAATCAAAAATTGAGAAAATGAAATGAAAAATAACATTTATCTACATATATTACATATATTCAAATTATGTTCAACTGTATTTCCTTACATTATTATTAGCACCGGTCATTGTATACATATTACTCACGGATATAACACTTCTCTGATATCTTATACCATTACATGATATTATATGCGTGTTGTTATGTACGATTCGTGGTACCTATCCGCTGCGTACTTAGCTCATATTGTTTTCGGTCTCCGAATCTATGTCAGGCACTCGGGCCAAAAGTATACGTACCTGCACAATGTCTACTTATTTGTATTTTCGCCAATAGCTACCGCGAGCCGCAACTATAATTATAGATTTTATTTGAATAATAATTATTGATACATCTGTTAAATGTATAATACGACTTTGGGCCGCCGATCCAATTTTTACAGCCGCGGGGAAGATGTCGAAAACCTATTACACAGTCGGAAACAGATTTCGCCGGGGACAAATGCTATGTGCGATAACACGCGTACACACATACACACACGCACACACACACACACACACACACACACACACACACACACACACACACACACACACACATATATATATACTATATATGATATATACTTACATAGGTACTTACCTGCTGTACATAATGTGGTGCGTGCTGAGCGTTATTACGCGCATTGTCTCCGCAGACGGGAGAATAAATAAAAAAAAACTAAAACGTATGTACAAACTATATAAGATATAATAGATAAGTCAAGTAATTGGTCTCGGTCTACATTCGTTGTCGTTTGTTGTGTGCATCGTCTAGTGGACTAGTTGATTAATATTTTTGCAGACACAATATATCGGGTGCGCGTGTGAAATTGTTCGACCACAGCTGCGTCCATATTATAATCATAAGTGTACGCTCACATGTAATTTAGGAAGTGCCTACAATACTTTTGGGCCCTATCTTATAACTTTTAATAAATTATAAAGCATAAATAATTAAATAAACATAACTTTAATTTTATATTTAATATTGTGGTATATTAGTTCCAATGAATATGTTTTCCTTGAATCTCGTATATTTTTCTCAAACAGGTTTAATTATTTATGATTTGAACTTATGTAGTCAATTGTAGCAGTTATATTATCATAAAACATATTTTTCACATCATTTAGAAAATTTAGTTATTTCATTATGAAATATCATTTATTTTTTACCAAATATTTTAGAATAAATTACATTTAATATAAACAATATCAGTTCAAAAATACCGTTTACTCTTAAACTTAAATTTTAGGCATCCGCTTACAGCATTTTGGGGACTGCCATGCATACCCGGTATCCTCTGGGCGTACGCCTTTGATTATAATTATTTAGATATTTCATATGATAGATATATATGATATATATGCACTACATAGCAATTAATATATTTATTATTTTATACATCTATATCATGAATTTCGCTTACGAAATGCTAAAAGTTAAGTTGGACGATCAATAGCAATTCAATTTAATGGACGGATGGAATAGTTTTGTTTGGATATGTTGAATTGTAACGGTCTATTTGATGACATAAAATTGAAAAAGTGCTTTTAAATAGCAGTACAGTTATATATTAGACAATTTATGTATTGGATGGATTAGATATTGGACTGTACAATTTGTACTTTTAATACGATGAGATAGAAATGTACAAGTATACATTGATTATTAAGTAATCACGGCGAGTATACTGAATATATTCGTATCTTTAAAAATTGATAACTATAAATACAAAAAATGCTCGTCATTATCACTGAAGAAGACAATGAGATGAAAAAAAGTTTCATTTTAAAGACGAATAAAGTGAACAAAGTACAACTTACATGTGTAAACACGGAAGTAGCAAACGCGTTTCAAGACGACATTGAAGACGTTTGAAAGCACAATGAGAAGATCCGCAAAAACTCGATGGTGTAACAAATTGTATTTGCTCCGTTAATCCTAAGTACATATATAAATACCACGTGCAGTAATACCGGGCGAGGTACGTTTGGGCCAGGAACGTTTAGGTCACTAATAAAAACGCAACCCGTTTGGACCAGGATTTTGTGAACTCGTTTGGGCCAATATTTTTCTTAGTACATTTTAAATACAATACTTCTTAATAATTACTAGAAAGTGCACTTAAGCCCGTTTCACATGGACGCGTATCGTGTGCGCGCGCTTTTAGTTTACATTGGTTATGTTCATACGCGCCGTATCGGGGAGCAAAACGCGCCATCGTCGGAGTAATAAGATGTTCAGTTAAACTGTGTAAATTAATTTGTATTTTATAGATTACCTACAGAACAAAATTAAATATAATCGATAACTGACCAAAAACCCACAGTTATATCACTTACTCACTTTGCTGACTATGTTATAAATTATTACGTATCAGAAGATGGAGATTTTAATCTTTCTACTTGGACAGCAGAGCCTTTCGATTCACCACGTACAACAAATAGTCCTGAATCGTTTCAGTCTCATCATTTACAATTTTATAGACCTCATCCAAACATTTTCCAAGTAATTGACGTTCTTAAAGATTTCTAAGTTCAAACTATGCTGAAAATATCATCAATTCATCAAAACTAATTTTCAAAAAAATGATACACTTAAAAACACAACATATTACATGCATGATGGGCACAATATAAAAATAGTGAAATATCTCAATTGACGTATTTGAAGATTACTGGACAAATGTTTCAAGCAGCTCGAATTTAAATAGTTCATAAAAAATAAATACATTTTCATAATTCAGTCAACTCATATTTAAAAAATTAATAATTTGACAAATTTTATATTGTACCTAATGTACTACTCATTTTTTAATATTTTAATTTTTTAATATCTTTAAGACGAAGTAATATTTGAAATTATTATAATAATAATATTAATAATAAAAATAAGAAATTTTTAACCATACCAAAGACAGTCCTAAACCTGTTAAAAATAAAATGGGAAGGAAAATGCTGGTCCAAACGAGTTGTATAAAAGTAATATTTTTTAGTCCAAACGGGTCTTCAAAATTGGTCCAAACCAGCTGCGTTTTAGAAAAATTAGTCCAAACGGGTCCTGCCCGTAAAACCGCATAGGAGACGTGCTTTAAACATTTCAATCAAGCTGGAGTCAACTACACACGTGAAAGAAAACAATACAATATTATTATATTGCGGACACCGTGATAATAGCAACACAGTAATGTATGTCTGTTGCGAAATTATTTACGTGCAGCAAGTACATTGTATGCGTATGACGTGTGTACAGTTTTCGCGACGGAAGGCAAGCGATAAGTAGAAGATTTGTAATTATCTTAACGTAACTACTTGTAAAGCGTATAGTATTATTTTCCTAATAGTTTAACCTAACCATTTTCGGTTGAAATATTATATACGTGCGATTTGAAACCCGACGGTGTACGCAAAATCATACGGCATGAATGTATAATGAAAAAACGATAAATGTATCTATATAAAGGCTTATACGTTGTACAATATAAGTCCAGTCGTTGGTCGATCTAAAGCCTGGTCTGTTGAGCATACTCGATGTGCATTGCTGAATTGTTGATGTCTGAAATGAGAATTTATTTGTCGTGCTTTTAAAATAATTTAAACGCGTAGACAATTGGTTTTAAATGTAGGCTTATCAATAGTATGACAAAAAAATATTTAAGAGCAGGATTGTTGCAAGTGGAGGATGAGAGGTGTCTACCTAGGAGTGTACAAAAATGAAAATTTTTTATTTTTTGTTAAAAATTATAACGATCAATAATGTATATCTTATTTATAAAAACTTGAACGTCTTTATTATCAATTGAAGCAATTATTAAAAATAAAAATTATTAAAAATAATCTTATAGTTATAATACTTTTAAATTAAAAAGTGCATAAGGGGAAATTTTGAAGTTTGCCCCGGGCGCAATACTTAATTGCTACGGTATTGTTTGAGAGGCAATTAATCGAATACACAATTTAATGCCCAATGATGTTTTAAATATGACAACCAATATTCAAAAATATATTAACCACTGGTTTCAATATGAATACAATGCAAACTAAATCAACACAGTTCTTAATATTCATAAACTTAAATTATTTATACTACATTATCATACTTATTATTATTATTATAACTATTTTTCTTGTTTAACTATAATTTTTAAGATTTTTAAGTGTTTCTAATAACAATATTTATAAACAATATAACTCCTGGACCTCTATACAATTTACCACTCAGTGAAGTATAATAATCTTTTTTTGATGCAAAACCAAAAATAAAATTGAAAATAAAAATTATTGTATAATTACCTCTAACATTTTTGTAAATGGATGGGTCGTTGAAATACAAATTACAACTATCTAAGTTAAATTCAACATTTTTCTTATATAAAAAAAAAATATCGTATAACATATAACCTCATTGATTATTATTATTATTATTATTCTACATTATAATATAGTACAATAGTCTATACTTAATATTATTCTAAATTTCTTCAAAAACCATATTTTGGAATTTTGATTGTTAAATTGGTGGTTTAAATGTCAGTTGCCCTGAATTATTTAAAACTCACGACACCACTGAGGGTTATTAAAAACTAACCATAAATGTATGCAAAATCGTATTCAACTTTTACTAAAAAAAAACATATAGGCACGTGTCTTTATTATATTTTTTGCAACATACAATTGTACAGGCTCATAGTACGTGTGTATAGTGGTGTTTACGATAGACACGCGTTTTCGGAGACTTTAATGCATCTTCAAAAGTGTACATCCTAGTTTGACCGGTCACACTACTGATCGATTGGGTGATAGGGCTTTGACCGTAACACATAATATTAATTTTTTTTTTTTTTTTTACACAGCGATGATAATATTTCCAACGGAATGTCGACGCGTTACTATATGATGTCCCCTCTCTCTCCCTCGGAGTAATATTATAGTAGCCGCCTCGCCGTGCAAGCGTACGTTTTTCCTTCCGTATATGATATCATACAATATACATGTTTATGATTTAATGCATACCCTATATTTATGTATGTATAATACGCGCTCACGCGTTCAGACAGGTATGCAGATGATAATGACCGCGCGACGGCGGCGATGATAAGCTTGTACTCGGCCACGATGCTCGTCGGCTGACCCTCGCGGAACCTTCGCGTGCGCACCTAAAGATACGACCTAAATAATTCGACGTGAGACCAGTTCTCCTCAAAGACTCCGCACCGTGTAGCCAGGCGACAGCGGTACACTATAATATAGAGATACTACACCATACCACGTTGGTACAGAGAACTTATACGGGTAGGTACGTATAAATATTATAATGGGTGACGACGACGGTGTGGCCGGTCGATAATTTATCACGATGATTATTACTATATACACGCGTTATGTTATGCATAATCTCGCGCGTTAAATTATCTTCGCGGTATTACCACAATCCGGTTTTCGCGCACCGATCAAAAAAATCATTCCACTCATTCCTATAGGAATAACGGAATTACGTACGTGTACGTTGCGTAGGAAATCATACAACAATTATTTTACCTACTTCTATATACCTACCTATATGTGTACTTATTTTTACGGATGACGATTCACGTTGTATGTGGCGTGTTTGTACTTAATTTTCGAAAAATCGCGTTATTAAATCGCATGCTACTACTGCTTTTCGTACCAATTCCTGTTTGCTTGTTTTTATCAATCATTCAAACTTTCGTATATTGCTGAAAACCTCATTTCGCTGTATATATACTCGGCGGATTGTTATATGTAATTACCGTGGTGTACACCGTATGACTATCGTAGACGCGTATTCGCCACATAGATCTTCACTATATCATACACATAATCGCGTCGAGATAAACACTTATCATAATGCGTCGATAAGCTGTTATTATACTTATTACGTCCGTTGCGGGAATTATAACAAATAGATAATATCGATTACTTTTAATAAATGAAAACCACGATTCTTCAAATACATCTTATCAATATTATATTATAAAAAACGTATACTTGTTGATTAAATTGTATATTCACAACATATTAGAAAATATACTCTAACGTATATATACATCGTCTCTGCATGCCTTATGTTGAGTACATATCATGAACCATACTCTTATAAGACATATATGTATGTGTTCCAATACCCATATATGTGAACCACGCTGTAACATAGTTATATTATTAAAGCGAGGAAATTTAAATTGATGTTATAAATCTAACACTTTAACACGCATACTACAAAATTTAATAATAATATAAATATGAAAATATATAATATATTGAAGTTTAATTAATAAAATTAACATTTTAATTAATAAAAATAATTTATATTTCTCTCAAGAAATGCGATTAAGGTTATTTCATAACATAAATTATTCGAGTTTCGGATAAGGATATACCTAGAATATTGATTATTTCTTTAAAATAAATAGCGTGTCACAATAAATATATTAAGCTTAACTCAGAATATTTATGCATGTATTGAAAGTCGACACAATTTTCTCAGATTATTTGATACATTTTCTAATATTTTTTTGAGAAAATTGAGAAAAACGTCGAGACATCCGTGAAGAAATGAAAGTAAACAACCGGTTAAAATAACATCCCGACCGCTTTTGGAAATTAAACCGAACTCCAATCAGAATCGTTTTTCATGTGGGGTAATAACTATCAAGATTAAAATTAAAATAATAATATATTTACCACTGCCTTGCGTGTACGCGAGCGAATTAAGACGAATGCCTTCTACAAGATTCTTTCAAGTCCACTTTTTGAATGCTGTTTATATATTTTTAAAACATATTATTAAAAATGTAATTATTTTATTGCATTAGTGTTTCAAAATACTATTTAGATGAACAGATATATTTTAGTATTTATTTCGTAGTATTGCGTTGTTTATTTGATCAAACTCAAAAATTGAGAAACACTTATAAATGAAGCTCTATATCTTACTCGTATACTTTTAAATATTTTTTATGTATCTTGTGTATCAAAAGTAAATATGATTCAAGAAATAACTGATTGATCGGTGGATATATTTTCGTGTGTAGAAGTAAAAAATGACCGTATAGATTTTCTGTGAATCAAACTTTACATGATAATTATACAAATCATATTTTTATAAGCTATTGAAAAAGTCAAAGTTGCCTATATTCAACAAATGTAATAACTATAGAAAATGGATATAGGCCTTTGACTTGTAAATTTAATAATGATATGATTTTTGTAGTAATTATTACAATGTTAAAAAAGTGACAGGTGTTCGTAAGATGCATATAAATAATTTGCATTCGTAAATAATCAAATAGAATGTATTTTTAACAAGACTCGATTGCGAAGCATAAGTTTTTTTCACATTTAAAAGTGAAATAGAAAAAAATCGAATAATTGGTATGCAGGCGGCTTGTTGAGATACGTATTCCCCCCAACCCCCCCGAACAAACCATTCAGACCTCTCGCGATTACTGAGTTTCGAGCGACGGGGGTTTTTTGTCTACTGACCACTACGCGCGATGGGCTACCTAATGACAAAATCGAGTCCATCGTCGTCGTCGTCGTCGTGTCAACAATGAAAACCACTACGCAAAATACGATGGACGTCAAGGTGATCGACGAAAAAGCGGATATCACATAATTGTATTATTATCATTATTATTATTTAGTAGGTCATTTAACACTCGAACACTGGTCGTGTGTCGCGAGTCTGCGACGGCGGCGTATTTGAACAACACGACCTAGACATACTGCAATTGCTATGTCTTTCACGTGTGCTTTACGATATTATCATCAATGTTTTTATTATATTTGCATGCACGTGTTCCTTAAAAGGTCAATACATCGCGGTGACGACGACTCGTAGGATCATGTGGTGACCGTGTGAAAATGTGTGAGATTTTAGATTATATACCTACGATGAGCGAAGAATAACCGAGCGAGCATACCCATGTTATAAAGCGATCACCATCATCATTATCATCGTGAACGCACCGGTCGGATTTTCGACAAAAATAATGATAATCGACGTATTATATACGACGCGTTAACTCGAATACAATATTACATGTTTGTACTGATGCGCGCGCGTGGCTTTCATCTCACGAACGGATGAAAACCATACACGCAGAATGCAATAAAAATAACTATAATAATACATGGCGGACGGATTGGAGGTATGGACCTCTCGTCGATCTCAACGTAGGCACACTTGGATATTATATATTATGAGTTTATGATGAATTCAGATCTCCAGCACGCAGCGGCTAATCGCCACGGTCGTTTTTACGGTCGATTTGGGTCGCCGCAGCCGTCAAGACATATTTTATTATATTATAATGTAGGTACTTGTTACCCGCACGCACAATACATCTCTTGTGCACCACGCGATATAATACTAATAGCAAAATAATAGGGCTGATCCGTATTTATTCACATCATTGACGGACATGGAATCAACACTAGAGTTCAACATACTATGCACATATTATCCGATTTTTTTCTAATTCGTCCGTGATTGTAATTTATTATTGTTCATTATTGTATATTATACAGAGACGGTTTTTATTTACACTCGCATGTCATGTCAGTGCTATATATCCTCACAATATATCTTAATTATCGATTATAATAATCATATCTGTCTCATAACCATCGCGCAGTGTAGTACTTGGGTTACTTATACCGCAGAAACCGACGACAAACTGATCACAATGAAAATGATACATATCAATATAAAAATTACCTACTTCCGAAATACGTCGAAATTCGATTGCAAACCCGTCGTCTCGGAATAAATTACATTTTATTATTTGGTTTTCGCATTCAAAAGTGAATTATTACTCTGCTCCGAGCGAAAGGTTGCATTGATTGATTGAGATGACTAGATTTTTTTTTTTAGTATAAATCCGTTTATGTACATCCATAAATATTATTATACGCCTTATACACTTTTTCGTCGAGTACAAAAACATTTCTCGTCTCATTAAAAAAAAAAAACCTGCGTTTAAATTACTTATCATATTAAATGTTTTTGTGTTGATATGATATATTATCAAATAACGTATAACATTATAGCGAAAAATTAATTTATATTATCATTTAATTCTAGGAGTTATAAGCCGACAAAATGTAAGTCTATGTAAAATAATTATTTACTACATTATTTCATACAATAACATTTAATGACGCTATTTCTCGTCTGATCATTTAATTATACACTTCATAACAGCAGCAGATTTAAAGGAGAGGGGCAAAAGGGTCTAAGCCCCCCATGGCCCATCAGACGTCCATTGTAGCATATGGTGTGACTAAAATTTTTATGAAAAATTATGTTAAAAAATAAAAATTCAAGGGTACGATGGAAATTCTAATATGTCGGTGTGACAAAATAATACAAAATAATGCATTTATACTTATATAAGTAAATGTTTTTTATGAATGTAATGTAAAAAAGGGAAATGTTGCCCCCCCCCCCAAACAAAATTCAAAATCCACCACTGCTTCAAAACAATGTTTTATAAGTTCATAAATTATTGCAATACATATAGTCAGTTTAAATCATAACATTTTTCTGGTAAAATGAGATTCATTAACGAATAAAAAACTAAATCTGCATATTTCACTAATATTATTTACGTAGATTTTTATTGAAGGATCCACATATTTTTTATTTAAAATAATAAAAGTATAATTTAGATTAACTGTGATATCCAAATGATTTAATTAGATAAAAAGTAAATATCTTATACTAAGTTACGTACAGTTACAAATATGTTCATCACTACTTATGGTTAAATATAATTTAGTGTTTAAAATGCTAGTATGATTTTCAATCAAAACAAATCGTCTAGTTTATTTTATACTTAAGTTAAATAAATTCTGTATTTAAATATTGAATCTATACCATATTGGTATTTTTTATTTAGAAATTTTATTTTACAGGAGAGATAAATTTAATCTAACGGTACGAGTATTTCGGTAGTGAGCCTATTATTTCAACGTCAAAACATAAAAATGTAAACCGACAATAATAGTATGAATCAATAGCTCAATAGGTGTTTTTTTTTTTTTTTTTAATTCAATATATGGTGACTAACAATACATTGCACAAGGTTAAAACAAAAAGTGACATAGAATTTTTAAAAACTTCCTGAGTAAATTACTAAAATAATACTCCCTGTAGGTAAGATATTTGTACTAATTCCTCGTTATCAAAATTCTTACACGTGTTATTTCGGTAAATATCTATTTAATAAATCTTATTATGGTTAAATTCAATAAGAATAAAATTCACACTGTATTAATACAATAAAAAAATAAATTGTTATTGTTAATCAAATAGAAAATATATTAGAAAACAGCAAATATAGAGTTGCGAGGTAAGATGAAATAAGTTAATAAGTATGAAATTGTGTTGCGAAAAATTCAAAAAATCAGCATTGACCAGATTAATGGACGCCATTTGAAGAAGGCAAGATAAGGGGTACTTAATCCCCTTAGAAAAACGAACTAATTATTAAAATATTTGATTTTCATAAAACTTTTATGTTGTATAAACGGTCAAAATATTTTTATATTTTTTGAAAGAAAAAATATGTAGTTTACCCGCCTAGATTTTATGTATTAGAATATTAGATATTAGATTTAGTTTATGACTAAGGTTTAAATATGTATACCTACATGGATAGAAACACACCGTTTTATCAATTACAAAATATATTGTATGGGAAACGCAATCGATAGAGAATTTAAAGTCTGTCTTGGTAAGTTTAAATCGGAGAGAATACATTTGACATGTAAATAAGTGGTTAAAAACATAATTTCGTATGGGTTTGTAGTAATATTCAAAACAAATGTGAAAAAATTTGCCATCGGAATCGTCCGGGAAGATAAAACGGTAGAAAATATATCTTGGTATCAACTGAAAACTGAACTTCGTCACCGAATTGATGGTTTAAATGCGAATAAACGTATACTTTCGGTGTTGAATCCAATAATGAGTTTGAAAAACCATCATGTCGTATTTCGACCCCTACATTATAAATACCGTCCTAGTTTATTAAATGGAAAAAAATGCGTTACTTACCTCAAAAACGTGTCGTTAGTTTGTAGTGTGCACGTGATGTCGTTGCAACGTAAATATGAATTTTTATTTGTAACAGAATGCGTGTTCCGTCTAACCTTGGGTCGTCTTTTACACGGCACGTTTTGTCCGACGGTTTCTTGTGCTTGTTGTGGGACTATTTCGATAAGTTTTCGAAAAAAAAACAAGACGCGTACCGGAAGGGAACTCGACTGTCGATCTTCCACGGAAACGTCCGGTGGTTTCGCACGTGTATACGACCGACGTGTTGAACTGACTGACCAAACACCGCGCACGCAACCGGCCAAGCGCATTCACGCGACATGTAACGGGTTTTCTCTTCCACCAAATCGCGCGTCGTATGCTGGTACGTGTTCGGCGTCTAAACTTGTTGCTTTTACACCGGGCGAATCATGCACCTAAAATAGAAATAATACATACAAGGCATGGTAAACCGATAGACTAGCGCAGGGACTAAGATTTTTCAATTCCTTGCACAGTCTACTGTATATTTTTTTTAAACAAATGTTTGCCCCTTGATGTAGTCCTTGTAGTACCTCTGCAGTAGAAGATTGCTCTTTAAATTGAGATTTTCAAATGAAGAGCCTAGTATAAATCTTACGATATTTGTTCACGTAAATACCTAATGTTTTTTGTGATCCCCAACGAATACAAGGATTTGTTTAAGCACCTTTAAGTTTTGTATAGTACACACTTTACTCTTTGTATCACACTTTAAACGCATCAAAGTACACTCAATTTTAGACTTTGGCCTCACGGCTGATCGTTTTCCAAAATCCGAAAAGTTTTATTATCCTCCCAAAACAAAATTCGATTACCGATCATTCACTTCGTAACGATTCGAGAAGACCGCATTACCATACATTACTTTATTGATGCCATAAATCTCCTATGTTTCGGCATGATGTCAACTATCATGTACCTAATAATCACCAATAATCACTCGCCGACTGACGCTCAACAGAATTTTGAGACTCACCAGCCAAACAGTCGCACAACACTTATTAGTTGATGAGTAAGGAGTAACAGGGCCGTCCCAAGATTTTTCGGGGCTAGGAGCAAATTAATTTGGGGGCCCTTCGATCATAATAATAAGATATGATAAACAAAATTACTCACTGAGAAAAACAAAATTCTTGCAAACGTATTATTCCAAACCTTAATCAATTAAGCTCATTTAAATTCATGTATTTATATATAAGTACATGCATTTAAATGAGCTTATATGTTAATATGTAGATGACGTAAAGAAGATAATTTTTGTCTCAATAACGGTAGTCGCCCACATAGCATGCAAAATTTACTAAACCATCAATGAAAGTTGAAATTATAATGTTCATAGTTGGACAAACGTTAAATTTTGACTGAAATACAATCAATTTTATGTTAAATAAAGCTTGCATAAAAGTCATTTGAACGGGATATGTAGATTTAATTAACCTTTGTTAATTAGTGCTCAATAAACATTTTTCTAGTGTTTATTTTTAATTGACTCAATCTTAAAATACCACTTATTAATAATATCCTCACATTTACTTAATATTAACTATAGTTTATTTTAATGTTTATGCAATGTAAGATAATTCATTGTTTAAATATTAAATTATTATTATAGCTATATATTTTATATAAATATACATATACATAATATATATACATATACTTTTAAATAAATTGTCCACCAAAACCAAAAAGTTAAAAATATTTAATAAATCAAATGTTATTGCAATAAATTGTCAAATCTTGGTGATACACTTGTGTGATACTAACCGCGGTGACAATTTGTTATTATTAATCATTATATATCAAGACTTTATGGAGCTACCTAAAAATATTCCAACAATGGGGCCTGGGGCAAAATGGTACCGTTGCCCTCCCCCTCCCATCTGAACGGTCCTGAGTAGTAATAAGACATGTTTTTCATATTTTGTAGACTATTGTGATTATTTCAAAATTGTATACTTATTTTTATCGATTGCTGCGGTTGATAACTGCAAGAACAGAATATGCACATTACGAAGACATTGTTGAAACAAAGTAAAATGTTAAATTGCTTTTATTAGTTATAAGTATCTTAGTATAACAGTGATTCATAACTAGATACATACATATTGTAACTTTAAGAAAAAAATTATATTATTTTAAATGATTCAATAAATCAGTAATGTATTCCTTCACGATCGATAATATACCGTGCAGTATGTTTTATCCGTAAATATTAATGTTGAGTATAGAAACTTAATATTTATAAAAATTGTATTTAATATTTGAAAAAGTATAATAATTTAAGAAAAACACCCCAAAATAATACATGATCGACTTGGCAACAACAGTGCACAAATTAGAGTTGGTCCCAGATTTCAAAATCAGCATGTATTGGGTCTGGACGTATTTTATGGAGTATATAAGTTGGTTCCCGATATATTTTATGAAGTACATGAGTTGAGTCTAACTTATTGGCGTTACCCAGGAGACATCATCTGGAGGTTAGCTAGAATGTCTCCCAAAAATTTTGTTTTTTGTTACGTTAAGGTACGATCTGATGTAAAAATTGTTAAAATATTTATTAAAATTATTTTTAAATTAGCTTAATTTTAACTTATAATGTTATGTTTTTTTCTTTTATCGTAAATATTTGTATTATAATAAATCAATAATAAGTTTAAGCTAGAGAATAAATTTAAAAGACCCGTATTTTACCAAATTTAAACGGGTCAATTCTCCACTATTATAACAAAACATCTTTTCTTTTCAAAAATTATCTTTTTCTGCAGTTTTTTTTTTTGCTTCATTGGCTGGGTGGCTGAACACCAATGTGATAAATAAATTTCATTCTTAATTCTAAGTAAAATTTATACTTAAACAAAAATGTTGGGGTGAGTATCTCAATGAACACTTCTGCCCTTGACACGTGCCGGTTTACTGACAAGTTACAATATGATATCGTCATTTTAAACGTCTTATCAATATAAGATTTTACCGCGGACCCAATTCAAGTATTATAAAATAACACCGTGGACCCAATTCGAGTATTATCGAATAACACTCAACTCTTGTTTATTTTTAGTGATCAAATATCTCGGAACTCAACTCGCATTTCCCCATAACTAAACAGGATACCTTGGGGGCGCCAACCGGTTTGAAGAAATGCGGGTGGTATAGCATAGGTCATCAAGACATGAGGAGAGGTCATAATGATGTTGATCCTGTATTAAATGACCAGCCGATAGCTAAGACTTGTTCTATCAAGTAAACGACTTCAACAGTTTGTAGATATATATTTATACTCAGCACACATAGGAACACATCACTAAATTACGGCATCATAAAAACAGGTTGTGAATAAGATATTTGAAGAAGTGTAATCTCTAATTAATATATGTATATTATTTTCGTTTTACTGTTAGCTGGATTTGTGTTTAAAAATTTCAGCCATACTCAACATTTAACAATATTGACTTTTAAAAATCTAATTTATTATAATGTAGTAAGTATGGCAATAAAAATAATAAATTTCGAAATTATGACTTATGAGCATCTATTATTAACTATAATATAAATTTTTAATTTAGAATTTGCATAGTAAATTATGTGTTTAATATTTCCTAGTTGAACAATTTATTTTAGAGAATTTTTTTTTCATTATATATTTATGGATTTTATCTGAGGTTATACGTATTTAATTTTACTATTTTTTTAAATTTTAAATTTTTAATTGAAAAACGGTTCCATTTTTTGTTTTCATTATAACATCTTGATTTACATAAATTTAAATAACGTTTAATTAAATGTAAATATAGAGCACGACTTTTTTCATCTATGATAACCTAAATATTATTATGATAATATGCGTTAAAATTACATCAGTAAAAAATTAAGCAAACTGATCGTATATTTAAATTACATAACTAGTAAAAATACAAATCGTGTTGGTAATTTTAAACCTTAAATAGCTTTTTTAATTATTTTAATACATAAGATAAGAACACTTAGAATAATTATTTAATGTGAAAATGTACAGCGAATACAGGTTTGTCATATAAACACTGCTATATCAGTGGTGATGATATTTTTTGCAGAACAGAAGTGAAACAGTTAAATATTCTTATTCTGTTTGAATACCGACATAATTCAGACTACTAAGGAATTTAAAAAGTAATTTTTTCGGAAAAGCTCATGCAGTGTTTGTAGTGTTGAATGGGTGGATGTGTAGAACACAGGAGAACTTAGCGTTATCTGAATAAGTAGGCCTTCCTACCGTTGGAAATAATACATAAAAAATTAAAACATATTTTATATGTATGTACACTTTTATTTTTAATTTATTTCAATCGATCAAAAGGACATTGTTGCCCTACTAAAAAAATAACTTCGCTACGCCTCTATTCCAACAAGATGATAGTAGTAAGTAGAAGATGAAACCTCCCACATTTTTGTTGATCTTTAGCTTTTTGTATTCAACCCCTATGAATTTGATGATTTAATTTACTTTTACGGTCAATCGTGGTTCCTCGACATGATACAACCGTATGACGTGAAAGTGGATCACGAAAGACAACGAGTGTTCGAAAATTACGGTCGAGATGAGACGGACTAGTGTGCGTAACAAAACATGTAGCAAATCAAGACCATACGATGATCAACCTATTATTTTCGCATGCGCTTTGCTGGAAAACCGCACGGGAACGGGTTAAGAGACGTATTACATAAGAAGTGGACGCGAAGACATATTTTGTCTAACATGTGTCTTAACATTTCTAAACTTTTTTTGAAATGTATAGTTAGAAATAAAATGATCAGAAGTTATTTTTTAAATCGTTTAAGAAATAAAAATAAGAATATAGTATAACGTTTTTCGTTATTCGTTGTACATTGGTGCAAGCAAAATTAAATTTTATATATATGACTATGAATTTTTGCTACTCGCTTTTTGACTTCTGAATGCAGGTCATCGATTTGCAAACACACTAACCTATAATTGATGATAAAAAACAATGAATAAAAATTGACAGTTATTATTGATATTAGTACTAGATTATAAAAAAATTGCAAAATTGATTTGGTACTCAAAAAATATTAGAAAAATCATGTGTTTTTAGAAATTGTAGAAATATCCATTAGCATAAAAAAAATAAAATAAAATTAATAAAGAAGTGTGTTCTTACACATATATCTGTATATCTACTATACATTATTTTTTTTAAACTTATAACTCTGTGTGAGTGTGTTGAACTTTTGACGACGTAATACGAATAAAAAAATGCAATTATATCAAGAATTTGATATAATATAAATCGCGTTAAATAATAAAATAGTATAACGTTGTGGTGAGTATTTCAACGCTCATAGTTGGAATACTGCGCGCAAATAAGGTTGGGAATTCCTAGCTTTCTAATTACGATTCCAGGTAAATTCTCGACAATGGGTAACGCTTACGCCCACAAAATTACTAACGACAAAAAATATCATCCCAACAAAACAACAGCTTAACTAGTTTTTGAGGAGTAGAGAAGGTATAAGACGCGTATGACAACGGTTTTTTTTTCGTCCAAATGTTAACGCAGTAGCAGTAGACGTATATATTAGGGTACTCGTTACTGTGTTCACGTGACGTAACGCAAACGAATACGACGTATTCATTGGACCATCCCATCAAATATTATGTACATTATCCAACACACGGAAATATGCAATTCTAAGACACGTAAAATGTAAAACTATTTTTAAAACAATATCGATAGATTTCGATAAAGTAGTTCTAAAATCAACAATTGGGCCGATCAGATTAGTAACACTGTGCGCATTTAAATATATATTTAGCTCAGCCCCTCACGGTTCTCAAATTGTAAAATGCCCTCAAAGTAATCAAATTGTTTACATTATAATTAATCATGTTTAATTTTAATGATCTAATTGCATTTATTTTATTACATTTTTTTATAATACTATCAGTATATTACAGCGAATCACCTTGCATTTTTACTGAGCTTGAAATAAAAAAAATTTTTTAAAGTGTCCTCAAATCTCATACCTTCTTCCAACTCTTTGTAAAATTATTCAAAACAACTGCTAAATTAAGTGATATATTGCTTAGTATAATTAAGTACAGAAATTGAAAATAAGTTAAAATTGATTTCTCGTCCTCGGTCCAGAGACTACTCAATATTTAGTTATTTTTTAATAGCTGGATTTCTTTAGCCTCTTGATCTTAACATTCATAAGTAACTATCAGTTATTTTTACAAGTTTTCTTTCGATCGTAATCTTAACACACTTGGCAAAATTAATTCTGTAATTAACGTAAAGGTGGTGATGCGCCGAACGTTGGCTCGAACATTGACGTGCAAATATTGACTGAACATAGGAACCAATATTTGACTCACGGATCCAATATCACGTAGGAATGTTGTATACATACTCCTCTCCAGTGTACATCTGTGTGTGACTTTATACATGAATAAAAATGTAATTTAGTTTAAGAAAGTAGTAAAAATATAAAAATGCTGTTGTCAATATAGGTAATATAATTAAAATCGAAATTATTTAAGTCCCTATAACTTATGCAGAGGCGCCGAGTGCCGTAGCCCCCTATGAGCTTCATAATGTGAAGCTCAGCCCCTCACGGTTCTCAAATTGTAAAATTCCCTCAAAATACTAATTTTATTCATAATAAATTAATTGAGAAAATACATTTTTTATATAAGGCATGTAACTTTCAAAATTAAATTGGTATTTTTTAATTTTTTATTGTGGTTACTTTTGATTTAAATTTAATTTACTAATACTATTAAAATGTTATAACATACAAAACAACAAATAACTATATTTTACTAATTGTTTAACGATCAATTTAAGGAAAATTAAATTATTTATGTTAAACTGTACACGACGTGTTTATAAAGTAGTGAGCCCCCCATGACATTTTCAAAACCTAGCGCCTCTGAACTTATGTGCATTAAAATTATACAGCTTACTGATATTAATTACAAAATACTTACCAGTTACTGAATACAAGTTTAAAAAAGTAAAGACTAGTAAATAGTAAATAAAAAAGAAAAACTTCAAAATACTTCACATGATCACGACTCCAATTCAAGACTGGATACAGTTAATTTTCTTTCAATAATCAGTTTATTCTCAGCTTTTTTAACTTACAACTATCAACAATTTTATATTTTAAGAACGCTGACTTAGATAATTTTTTTTTACATTTTTTTTTTTTTATCATTATTTAAGTGAATAAATTCTGAATAACGCAATAAATACGATAAAAATGTTTTATACAAGTATATAAATATATGTATAAAAACAACTAGATTTATCATTTTGAATACTCGATAATCCGTTAAAAAATATAATTTACGACTCATTTGGAATAAAAGTAGGTATACATAATTGATTTTATACTGATTCTTGAAACAATTTCATTATTTTCCCACGTACATGTACGTATCTAATACGATCTTTATTTCTATTCTACATTCAATTGATATAAGTGCTATTTTATTTTAGTAAATATATATTTTCAGCTATATTTTATGGACTTTATTCCATCCTTGTACGAGTCATTCGTCATACTCTATATATCTTTTTGAGTTTAATCCTAATAGTCACTAAAATAAATCTTATGTGTATATCATTAATTTGTACCTATTCAAGTTATACTTTTCAATAATAGGTTAGTAACTTATATTATTATTATTATGCTTAAACAAATAAAACAGTGACGTATTTATGAACAATTGTTCCAAGACAAAACGTTTATAAACATTTCTTATTTTATACGTAATACATTATTAGTTAACATTTTTCAGAACTACTTATTCTATTGAAATATTACATAATATTTGATACGTAACAAAAAAATATTATTTTTTGATTAAAACATAACACGTTTGATTAATATTTGTATTCACGTTGAGCATTTAAAAATTATGTTGTAAGTTATTAATTATTGGCAAACAGTCAATTGGGTTAAATGAAAAAAATTGGTCGAGAATACAAAGTCTTATTTTAGAACTTAGTTATGATTTCTAAATGTTTTAATTTTTGCAACAATTAAATAATATTGTAACATTTTTAACGTAAACCATGAAATATTAAGCAAAATTGTCACCCTATATTTTCTTGATTTTACCATGTTGGGTGTTTTACTAACTATTTTTTGACCGCTTGTATGATTCCGATCAGAAGGATTGCTCCAATCATCAACTGCATTTTTTTGATTTCTGATAAGAAATTTTACTGCATTCGAAAATCATTTTTTTAATTTCTTAAGAGTTTCCAAAATTTTAAGAAAAACTAACTGTAATATTTAACCCTAAATTTTGTATGATAATTTAACTAAATCTGTGATTATTAACATTTTATAAACAATTATTATTAGATAACAGAGCCAGGGCCGAATTGGTCCATTGGGATACCGAGAAATTTCCCGGTAAAACGGTATCTGTAAGGGCTGTTATGGTCACAACCAATTTTTAATTTTATCATACATTATTATAAATTTTTTTTTTCATATTTATCAATATTTATTATTTTATAGCTTACTTCTTTACCATAAATATTTTAATTTATAACTTATTATAAAGCAAGGGTTCTCAAACTTTAGAGGTACATACAGCCTTTCATACTATTTTATGACTTCACACTTCCCTCCACCAGTGGAGAATTTACGGGGGGGGGTCCAGGGGGTCTGGATTCACCCCCCAGATACTGATATATACATATATAATTGTAAAATGCATAAATATGTTCTTACCCAGTAGGTAGGTATACCGTATAACATAATATATTTATACATTTCAAATATAAGTAGGTTGATCATATCATTATCAATAATCTAATAATAATAATAGAGTTTAATATTTTACCATTGTATTTTTATAGTTTTGATAAAATCGTCCGTCGTAACGTTAATTCTCGATATTCTGTTATATTACAACACTGCAATAGTAAGTTTTTTTTAAAACCTATTAGTCCACATACAATATAGTATATATATATATATAACTGAAGCTTGGGTCAAAAAGGGCCAGTCTCACTTTTGATCACTTTGTAGTAATCAAGAATAAACCTCTTTTTTTTTTTTGAAAATTCATAGCAATTGACATTGGTTTTCTCATATCTCGCACTAACGATTAACTAACATATAACTCATTTTCACTTTAAAAAGTGAGATTGGCCCTTTTTGACCCAAGCCCAGATATATATATAGATATATAATAATAATGTATATTATAAGATAATATATTTGATTTTATAAAAATAAAAATAATACATTTTAAATATATATTATTTTTTTAGGATACCATTTGATTGAAAATCCGCCACTGCCCCTAACCATAGTAAAATCGAATTATTTTAATACATTCGTATATTAATTTATATATTTTAATATATATTGCATCATATTAATGTTATTGGATTAATATGGTGATATGAAAGTCAATGAAGTGTTTTTAAATATTTTATTTATTTATTTGTTAGGAAAAAAATATTATTATAATTTAAAATAACTTAAACCAATTAAATTACATTCACTTACCTTTAAATATTAAACTTTAAATTTATTATTGTTATTAAATTTAAACAAATGAATGAGAGAGTTGGTACTGATTAGTTTCAATTAATTGTGACTTGAATGGCTCGATTAAATATCATAATAATCAAAAATAATGTTTTCATGTACCTATTGTTGCTTTTTAAAAGTAATCTTGCCTCCCCTAAAATTGTATCACATATCCTTAAAGAAGCGCGTCCCCCCCATGGTGAGAACTGCTATTATAAAGGTTACCGCGTAGAAATTACCAATTTTTTTCAGTGTACTCCTTAATTTATTTTTTATATTCAGTCATACGTTTTTTAACTTGGTGAATAATCTGATGATGTATTTTTGATAAAAAAAAAAAATATATATACGTATAGGAATTTTTTATGACAGTAATTGTTCACAGCAACAGCAAATTTCATAATATTTTTGTTTTATATCAAATAAATAATCTTAAATTTACCCGAAAATTATTAAAATAGTTAAAAACTAAAAAAATCACCAAAATTACATTTATTGCTATATCCATTTTTTTCATTTAAAATAACAAAAAATTTAACAAAAAATATTTTGAGCTCACTAAGCAATAAAAATTTACATTTATAAAAAATATATAAAAATAACAACTTACTGCCCTAGTAATAATATATAGGAATAAATAAGTATAATTTACAAATTTACCCATTGAGATCGAACAGCTATATAGATGTATAGTACATAATCTAATGTATATCCCATATTAAATACTGGTATTTATTGCTTTGTATAAATTTATAATATATATATATATATATATATATATATATATATATATATTATATATATATATATATAAATAAATATATATATATATATATATATATATAAATATATATATAAATATAAATATATATTAAAATAACTATTATGTAAAATTGTAAAATTAAAGTTATTATTATTTATTAATATTTTAAATAGAATAAATAAAGGAAGTGTAAAGTGCATGTATATAAAATATATTTTTCCTCAGTCCATTTTTTTTTCTGGTTGATCGTGACAATCTAGAAAAAATCAAAAATTCGATCACAAGTATTTAAATGTTGGTCACCATATACATAGTACGAAATTCATATTTCATTTTATTGGGTTTAATTTCCAAACTAGAATTTGAATACCCTTCGTATGTTTGTGTGTTCTATAATATTCAATATTATTTTGGATAATAGGTTTAAGATTTTGAAATAAGGATATTTGCGGATTTTAACAATGAACCCAAGGATCAAGTGTCCATTTCGAATTTAAACTTGGGATAAATCCTTTTACATTACGAAACTCAAGTTAATATTAAACTATAAAAAATATAATTAAACATTAGGTAACATTATATCTTTAAATTTGCAATATACATAATTTTAAATAGTTTTTAAATAAATAATTATTGCATTACAATTATTGTTTACAATTTATCAATGAAGATTGTTGGCAAAACTAATTAGATACTACTATGCATATTATCAGTTCTGGAATCATAAACAAGTTTGTATTTTGCATGTTCAATATTTTATATAATTTATATTAGTTATTCAAGTTATTGTATAGTTTTTTTTACAGAGACTAAAAATATGTCGACAAATACAATAGAGATCTTAAATATATAATAAAATAATTTAAAAGTTATTCATGTATCTAGCTTTTAAATTCAATGGTAACTTAATGATGTCACAGGTTGGAAAATATGATGCGTTTCGTTTATGTTACAGTGGTCCATTATGCTGTCATTTTCACAAGAATCTGCAGTAGTCGAAGTTACTATCTCGATCATAACCAATGTTAAGCCAGAAACTGCTATAATCATTCCAAATAAGGCCAAAAAAAAGGCAGGTATCTAAAATCAACATAAATGTAGCATATTAAATGCATTTTATTATTAAAATGAAAATTATTTATACTAAAAATCAATATGATGATTATTCTTAATGTTAAAAATTATAATAGGTATGCACATTTAAATCTATTTAATATATTTCACATGTAATTTTTTTTCATTTTTGAAATATCATAGCTAAACAAGAAAAAATATTATAGACGTTCTTATTAAATAGAAAACTATTTTTATGAATGTTTAAGGAAATGTATCAATATATGAGAATAGTAAAATTAAAATAAAAAACTGTATAGTGGATTAATGTTAGCATATTCACAACTAATTTCAAAAAGAAACTGTGCTAAAATAAAATTTTATTAAAATTTTGATTTTAAATAATTACTAAAGAAATTAAAAAAATAATACAAAATAAATATATATATTAAATAATTACCACATTGAGTTTATAAACACACCATTTATTACCTTTTTTTTCCATGAATCGTTGGAGATTTTAATATAAATAGCGGCGGGCAAAACAAATGCTAGCGGAATTGCTGCCATTACTCCCTAAAGCATTATATAATATTCATTATTACAGTATAATAATGTGGGAAACTATAACTATCATATATGTATTTTATTTTAGTAAGTTAATTATAGTGGTTTATAGTTATAGTTTTAGCCAATTTATTTTTAGTAATACACATAAATATTTATATTAATATAGAGTTTTTGATGACTTTCAATAAGAGTAAAATAGGAAAGAAAACAATGTTCAATTATAATCCTACATTATCCTTAACCTCGTAAACTTCATTGCCAAAAATACCGTAGTAACATTAACATTCATTATCTAGAGATTATTAAAAGGATCGAGAAAACAAAATGAGATATATTATTTTTTTACTTTTCTTTCCTTATTCTTCTAATATGTTGCACAACAAATTTTGTGAGTTTTCACAAAAAGTTAACTTTTTTTAAATCATTATAAATTGACTACTTAAGGGGAACTAACAAGACAATTTTTATAAAATTTTAATATTAAAATTCAATATTATATTGTTGCATTAGTGTCATTGCACTCATTAAAATATCCAGATATGATTAAAATTGACTATGTAAATTACTTATTATGAGATTTATATGTAAATAAAAGTACAAATATTATTCGTTGGTAGGTACTTACATTTATTTCTAAAGCGATACCAAGACATTTAGTAGATATAGAAATTAAATAAGTTGCTACAAGAATTGATATAGTTATGATAGCATGTCTTTTCTTTGACATTGGAGTGAGTGAAGAGTTAGTGTCCCCTCTAAGGGTCTGATCGACAACAGCTTTAATTACCATACACTCCAATGGAAATGTAAGTAATGTTATTAATGAAAACAGTAACCTTGATACGTTAATCAAATCGTCGTTCCAGCAATAATTTTCCAATAAATCACCTAAGTTCAAAAAATATAAAATGTAATTATCAAAAGATTTTTAGTAAATATCCTACGAAAAAAAAATCAAATTTACCTTGAGTAAGATCACCAAATGTAGCATATCCGACTAGTCCAAAAGCAACCATTAGTAAAAATGATATAGTAACCGCAAAATGAGTTACATAATTCCAAATAGTTTGACTAGCTCCTTCAATAGAATCATACAACAGAAACACGTTATGATGACACATAAAACCTAAATAAATAGAATTTTAAAATTAATTTTACCATTATTTTTAAGAATGAAATAAAAATAAGCTAAAATGTAAAAATACAAATATTAATAACTGACAAAAAATATATAAATATATTGCCAAAATAAATGTGTTGTCTACATTTTATAAAATATAGAATTTATAGGATAATTAACTTTTAATATAAAAAATATATTATGTCAATTCAGTTGTAGATTCTAAGTAATTATAATATTATAAAAAATCTTAATTATGTCTTTTATTTTGTCATTACTTGTTTTAAACGCTAATTCCTAACTAAATACTATAATTGATTAAATATACATGTTAATTATTAAATTGATGCTATCACTACCAAATGTATACAAATAATTAAACTGTATTGCAAATGTAATCAAGTGATTGACCGTTTATTTAAATTTCAAATCAGACCCTACAACCAATAAGTAAATTACTACTATCCTATTCAAAAAGCAAATCAACCAGATTTTTAAGGTACTGAATAAACACTAACATTAATACTAAATTGTAATAATTATATTTATTTATAATTATAAGTATTTTAAAATAATAATTAAATAACATATATTTATTATAGACTTACAACCTTAAGTTAGTAAACATATACTCGTATATTCATAAGATTTATATAATTAAATATAAATTAAATTCCAAAAACAATTTCTAAGAATATATCGGGGCTCATTAATTAAGGAAATCTTGAAGACCTATAGTATATACATACAATTTTGAAAACGACATTTTAGATAAGAATATTCTAGATAGTATACACTATTTTTTTTATATATATAGTTAATTTATCATCGTAGGAATATAATGGTAATGTTTCATAATTTAGATTCCCAACATGTATGGATTTACAATGATTTTTGTTTCTTTCATATCTTTTTTGAACAGTTATACTGTACAAATAATTATATTTTGGCCCCATTGCCTGTTATTTTTAACATTGTTTTCATAATAAGTCGATTACTCTAAACTATCAAATAATTATTATTAACGGTTTTTGGTTAATAATAAAACAAGAACATTTTAACCAAATGACATAATTCCAATTGCTTGAATTGCACCAGGCCGAGCAAAATCCCAGGTGTGTATGTATCCAACTTCGGATGCTGTGGACCTGAGAAAATTTTAACACAAAGATTTTTGAAATTTAATAACAATGAACATGTATTTAGTAAGAGTACCTACTGATAAAATTTATTGTATCTGCTTACATGACATCGTGAAGAGATTCATATCTGACGACTATTGCAACAAAAATTACTAGTACCATGATAAATGACACTATAGATGCTTTGGCTAGTCTTGCAACGTTCCTTAACATACATAAAGGGGTTGTAATGAAAATCGTAGCCATTGCTAT